>JAEAOA010001385.1:5632266-5647266 GCA_016746295.1 Potamilus streckersoni | reverse complement strand
TTGAAATTCCACCATTATTTGATTATTGAGAATGATATGTGGGAGTAGTTGGATAAATCAGCCTCTCAAATATGTATTGATACTGATGGATGATATGTCGGTCTGATGTCACCTGTTCATTAAAATATACATTTTTGCTGAATTCAAATTTTTCTCGAATAAACCAGCATGTACTTGAGGCACCTGCCGGTAATTGGTAAAAGGTATATCAAGCGCGAAATACAAAATTTCAACAGGTTTTAATGAATAGTTGATATCAGCTCCTAAACCGCGAATAAGTATCTTAACTGGTGAAAGACTTGTTTATTAACTTAGTACATTAATTATTATGCACCCTATGAGAGGATAAAAAGTTATAATTTTACAACACTGCGCCACTGTCAGATTGTTACAATTATAAGTTTACAATATTGTTATGAAGTTACATCATTTTGTACAAATAGTATGAGGATCTAAAGTAATATTTACATACGTTTCAGAAATAAATTATGTTGATTAAAATCCAGTGGCAATCTTGATTTAATCTATTATTTAATACTTAAAATCCAGTGGCAATCTTGATTTAATCCATTAATTAATACTACTAAAGAGACTGTAGTATGGATCTAAAAAAAATCTGCCGAATGCCGTTGCAAACAGCTTTTGTAAGACCTTCTGATTGTGCATTGTACAGCTGGAAGTCAAGGCAATAGCTTACTTGGAATTTGCTCGGCTATGTTCAAGATATAATGTAATCTATCTGAAAATAACACAAGATAACTTACATCAAATTTATAGGGAGAGTTAAAAGGTGCAAAGGATCATTTTCTGTTACAAATTATGTTGATCCACTCTGAATACTGACGATTAATTTACTAAGAACGACACACACACACAAATAAATCGCTGCGGTCATGTGATGTTACGCAATATAACATGCGGGACAATTGCTTAATGAGGACATAGTTATGTCACTTTACAATACAAGGAAGACTGACAGAGTTATCTCCCGATTTTATTTTTTTTAAAAAAAAAACTTTATCAACTATTATTAAAGAAACAAAAGTAAATTTTAGAAATAGATACTTATCATATTTATGCAATTAAAAACTATCAGTGCTATCCTTTCAAACACACACTTACAACCTTTTACCGGTTCTGGTCAATACTTAATTTTGTCCACTTCTCTTGAATGATTATATCATGAAGATTATCGTATTGCAGCTTAAGCTCATCTCTCATCTTTAGAAGATAGGCAGAATATTTGCTGTTGTCTGATTTCATAAACGAGATTGTATTTTATTGAATTTACTTAAATACCCGAAATTTCATTTTTAATTCAACGGATACTTACTGGCCATTTACCCTTGTTTCTTGTTTTTTAATTTTGCTATCAATTACATCAGCTAATGTTAAATTTTCAAAAATTATTATAAAGTCTGGACAAAATTTTGTTTTGTCCAATAGCTAATTTGTTAATTCGTCCTCCCAATATATGTTATTATCAAAATTACTTAGTCCAGTTATATATCTGTATCTCTTTCAAGTTTGTGATAATTTGCTCTGATAACATTTGTTTTAATTAACATTAGTGCATTGTTGAGCGCTGCTTTAAAGTCGTCAATTTTCATACAATCTTTTACATATCAACGAGGAATACGTTTGCCTTATTTGTCAGTTTATTGTCATCTAAACTTAGGGCGTAAATTTTCCTCCTTAATCCATCAAATTCCATAAAAGGTGGAAACATAAATTCATCTTTCATCTTGCAGATGAAATTTATTGCATCATCACAAAATTCACTATTTTTTCTATAATCCGAAACATTAAATACATTTTTATTACTATAAATATATTGATAAGCATCCTCATATTTTATGTTATAAATAAGTGAATGCGTGTATGTATATAGCGGATCCGAACTTGGCCACTGCTTTTGGTAAAATGATAGTAAAAGTCATACATTATCAATTTTGATATATCAAGTACAGCTGCAAGAACATAAAACTGTTTATTTAAATTTAAGTTTGTTTTTAATTTGTGCAAGTCAACACTATTTTCATTAACATTTTCATACTAACAAAACCGGCATTAATAATTTTTTTCTGCGATTTACATCATTTACAGTTTTAATATTGACTCGCTTTCTGATATATTTTAGTCTTACCAAACACAGAATTGTTCATCACCTTGACAAATGTTTTCTCGGAGTAGGTTTTAGCAATAGCTAATTGCTTAAAAGTTTAACACGCAATGAACTTTTACCAATATAAGTCCAGCATCTGCCTCGTGTTTTAAATTATTGAAATGTATAATGTCCTTGTTTTATTTAACACATTAAAAACTAGCTTCTTAAAGACTAAATGTTTTGCTGCTGTCATTGCCTGTTTTTAGGCGATAAAAAACTATAATCGATCATCGTTTACTTTGAACAAATCGGTAGTCATTATGTTGATTATGTAACGAAATAAAATAATCGAAATCAACTTCAACAAAATAATTAAAATATACTGGTAAAAATTTCTTGGTTTCTTTAAGAAATTGATCTGGAGTTGTCTAATGAGATTCACTACAAGGCATTGGCTATGACATAGTATACCATACAAATTATTATTATATAGATAAAAAATAAAATTAGAAGGTAAATTTTTATCATAATTTTTAATTCTTGTTATTAGGTTCCGCATTTGTTTTTGTTGTAGCCCTAATTCAGTAGAAAATGTCTCAGTTAAAAGATTCAACTCCATTCTTCTTGCCTTAAGCAGAGAAATCCGTGACAATGATGGCGCAGAAAAATACCAAATAGGTCTAATCCATAATAATCATTACTAGCATGAAGAAAACTCTCGAAAACATCTGCTAGTAATAAAACGCCTCTTTTCAAATATAAATCATGACAGTCAACAAGTGCCTTACAATCAAATTTATTCCAAGTTTCTTTTGCATATTTGGTTTCAAAATCTGTTACTTTTAAATTTTCCAGCTGCGAGTAAAATTTATCTTTGTTAGGAAGAGAAGTTTTATCAAATGTGTTCCAGTCGTCGAGATAATAATACGGAAATATGCCTTTAGTTAGATGACAATGATCAGCACTTTATTGCTTTGAATGCTGATGTGTCTGTCAAATATGAAAATTAGCTTCCTCGTCAAAAAATATGAAAATTAGCTTCCTCATCAAAAAATATGAAAATTAGCTCCCTCATCAAAAAATATGAAAATTAGCTTCCTCATCAAAATCAAGCTGTTGTTTAGATGTTATTTTTATTGGAGCTCTTTTTGATAATATGTTGAAAATTTATTAACATTGTCTATTAATTTATTTTTACTTATCACACTGCAGGATTTTACTTCTGTGCAAAATTATTAGAATTGAAAAATTTTCGTTTGCGCAACTTTATAAACTGCTCCACAGAGAATGTGTATTTTTTCTGGCGCTCGATTTATTTGGCTTATTTCCTGCGCCTGTAACAGTAAAAAGTGAACACTCGAAATCAGCATAAATAACAAATTTAATATATAATTTACGACTGTAATTTGTTTTTTAATTTTAGTACTTTTTCTTTCCTTTCTGGCATTATTAATGTTTGAACATTAACACAGTTTCTAAAACGCTCAAATAATATGTTATCTTTCGAAACACCTTTTTAACAACAGTAGCAGAAATATTTATTAATTTTATTGTTATTATATTGTCTGCCAACTAAGGCTTTAAATATTTTTATCCAAACGTAATGATTCCTATTAAATGCAAGTTTATTGTTGATTGCAAAGCTTTCTCTGAAATATACCTTAGTTAAACATTTTTACTCACGTCAAGACCAAATATATTAACTGAAACATTATTTTGCTTCACATTTTTTGATCTTTCATTGTGTTATACGTGACTAATATAGCAACGCGATTAGCATTTATTCTGCTGGATATAATAGCCCTCTGGAAACATCTGCCATTAAAGTTCTTTGCTTTACACGTTTTGTTTTTATGTTTATAAGATCAACCTAAGGTTAACTGTGAAGTACGTTATATCTCACTGTGTGAAATAAATCTTCTTCCATCATTTCAAATTTCCAACCTGAACTTGATACAGTAAATTCCTCACTATTAGTTTTATACTTCTATTAAATGCAAGTTCTCATGCTGCATTAGGATGCAGAAGCTTAAACAAATTTGTAGAGTTATAATTTGCTATAACATCCTCCGATAACCATTTGGTAAATAAACACCAGTTGGAATGATCATGAGACATACCAGCTGGAAAGAGACTATATCATATCAACGATGCAGTTACTAATGATCACATAAAAAATGTATCATTGCAAAAGGAATTTGAACTTTATCCTGAGTTTAATTTTTATGAAGCCTCAAAAAGGAATTAAACGAAATAAACAAATAAAATAATGTTATTGATCTTGGAACAAGTGTCCGAGGAACACAAATTGATCAAATTATTTATTGTAGCCACATATTTGTTTACGAAATTTTATCGGACTTATATATAATGGTTGAGTAATATAAAACGTAAATGGTTTTAAAAGAGATCATCGTCTAGAATTTTTTGAACCTGTTACACAAAAATAAGACGAGAACTAGAAGGCGGTATTAACATTTGTTCTCCTGCTAAACCTATAATATCATATAACATTAGCACAGGAGAAGAACGATAATTTCCCTCGGAAACACCTGCAGCAAAACATTTTGATATTAATCCAAGAGCAACAAAAATTGTTGCAGATGGATTAACGAATATGGCAACGTCACAATAAATAATTGAGAGAATTATCTTTACATATGACGATAAATAATATTTTCTAGGTCAGTTTCGGTAAGACAATTATGGCAAAATTTTAAAACATCCTTTTCATAAACGTTTAGCGTAATTAATTCAATGTAATTAAGTTTATTCTTTTCTGCCCTAGTTAGCAGATGTTGTTGCAGGGTTTAACTCCATTTTTCAGCACAAGATAGACTATATATGGCGGCCAGTATAAATGATGGAGGAAGAATCCTAGAAAACCCAGGGAAGAACCACTGACCCACGAGAAGCTACTGGCAGGTTTTTTCACTTACCCATGTTAGCAGAGTCTGGACTCGAACTCACGCAGACAGAGGTGATACGGCAGTGATCCGTAACGGTCAGCGCTTTAGACAACTCGACCACTCGGGGCCCATGTTTGCAGAATCATTTTAGAATCAACTTGCATAATAATAACGTCAACAGAATAAAAACTATACCCTAATAATCATTTTCGTACTACTTTGGCTAATTTTGTCATTTGATATATCATTTTTCGGATGATACTTTATCTCTTTATTTACTTACAATAACAAGTTAGATAAAAATATATTATAACATGGATTTAATGACATGACTTGCTGATATATATGATGATGATGTATTTACAGCAGGAGTTGCTATCTCAAGAGGTGATACCTATTGCGTTATAAAATGTGAGTCAGTTGGTTATACAAAATATAACAGTTTTTTGTAACAATGACGATGAACAAGACGAGATCATGGATGTGGTTAATAAAAATAACATTAAAGCAGACTAACAACAAAAACAAATGATGTTAAGTGTGAAACAAATGATGTTAAGTGTGATATCGCCAAACAATAAAAATATTTAATTTTACTGTTGCAAAGCAACACATATTTTGGCAACTAATAAGACCTTTTCTTAATTGGAAAATTGATGGCCTACAAAGGATCACAAAATGTGATTTTAATTCGGTAAAATATTGAATTTGATGCAAGTTGATAAAGCAAGAAAACAGGTTGAATGTAAATCTGTACTTCTAAAATACCATCCAATTTATAACATAATTATTTCAATATGGAATTAGTTGGAACTAAACTTTTAAATTTATCGATGTATCTATCCTCTCCATTTAACTAAAAATTTATTACTTTTTCCTAATAACTTTTTTAATGTTAAATTTATCTTGCTCAGTTTTATGTAGCTCTTGATCGCAAAACTGCCGGTTATATGCTCAGCAAATACATCCTATAGCGTGTATGTTACAGGTATTGTCAGTAAAAACTTATCAACAACAAATGTTTCTTCGCTCCAGTGAACAGTAAATACTTTTTCAATTTTTTTTTGTCAGAGAAATTCTAACTTTATCTGCAATTTTAAATGTATGTCTGCGGTACATGTTTTCATGTTCAAGAATAGGATTTCAAATTGCAACATTTGGTGACATTTTTGTTGATCTTTGCTTCATGTTTTTACATTTATTAACAATCTGCTGTAGATCATCAATATACCTGTTTGTTTTAGCTATCAAATGTTGATTTATCAGCTAGTTTAGAGTGCGATTAAATCTTTCAACGACAACGCTTTTTTCTTCGTTTATCGTAACATTTTGTAGGATATTTCGTTCCAGAAAATGCTCAAATTTTTAATTAAAAACAATTCTTCTTCGTGATCGATCCAAATTTCATTTGGTTATCTTTCTGTATTTGCCATCATTTGCTTTAGTGCAACAGTTATCAATATTCCTATTTATCAAAAACAGAAACCCTAAACACGTATTTACTAAACAAATATACAAAGCTAAATAGTTCTTTGTTATCGTTAAACTAAGCAAGATTTGACACATTACCTAAATCTATTGCGCTGATATTGTCATTGGCATTTGCGACAACTTTACACCGCGGAAACTATTATTTTTTAGTTTTGTGTAATCCAGCATGCAATTCTTTTTAATTCCTAACTTGTATTTTGTTTCTATCATTCATTGAACTAACTTTCTATCAAATCTCGTTCGTAGAATCGTAGGTTTCATATCTTTAAGTTCATCTAGCATTATTTTATCACAGACGCGCTTGTCCTGCTAATTACCACTGTAGTAGATATCGTAGCACAATGCAATTGCATCAACTTGATTGTAAGGCGCTTGTCCAGGCAGTGGATTATCATTTTCATATGGTTGATTATCTAGAGGATATATGGTCCAGTGAATTTATGGCCTGTTAAGGTCCATCCATCATTTGGTTTTAGTAACTTGCCACTTAATTTGTGTATATCCATATATATTTCAATTGTATCTCTGTTGTTGCATTTCTGACAGTAAATAACAATTTTGTTTTGCTCCAGATAGAGATATGTATCACAATAACACTCATATGTCACTATTTATTATTCAGCTACTAAAACATTGCACATTCCGGCTCCGGATAATTTCCTTACAAACATACTTGTACATTTCCACAAATTGCACAATACTTGTTAGCATTATTTTTTTTGCTGCTTAATCTTTATTTGCTGTTTTATTTTTGACTTATTTCTTAGTAAAAATAAAATTAATTGCAATCTCATCTTTAACTTGAGAAGGTTGAACTTCAAACTGTTAAATAAATCTTTAAAAATTGAATTTAAGCTGGGATATTTGTTTTATAAATTTTTTACAAAGGTATCAACAAGCTGATGTTCCAACTGGCTTAATCTGACTAGATTAATAATTAATTTATTTTATATTTTGTTCGTATTGTTTTACTACATCACTTGGAGGAATTACATATGAATCAATATAGTTGTTCTTTCAATTGCATATTTATTTCTGTTATTAGAATTTTAACATTGAGGATAATAAATAACTTGCCGTGGATACATTTGCATAAGTGAATCCGCCTAAAGCTGTATATTTTTGACTTTTACTACCATTAGCCGATTAAAATCCAGGTGTAATAGAGCATTTTATCAATACTGAGTTTACGTCAGTTATATTTACTGGTAAATCACCGTCATAAGTTACAATTTGTTCCGTATTTAATTTTCATTGATAAAATCCAAGCAGAAACACAACACTTGTTGGTGATGAAAAATCGATCATCATATTATTCTTCAATGTTCTTCTATCGGATAACGTGTTGTAATTTGATTACTACTACAAAGCTCTCAGCGACGGCATTGTTGTTTATAAGATAAACGTCTTGTGTAATTGTAACTTTTATCCACAATAGCAATTTAGGTTGAAATATAAATTCATTATTGATATTCTTTTTTAAATTAACCGCAGAATACCACTCCGTACAGGAAATCAGAACATTTCACACATTTTCTCAGGATCTAGTAGTATTGATGTGGTATAATTCACTGCAAAAATGCGCAATATTTTGCAGTGTTATTCGAATGGAGAAATACTGTTGACAATTTATTTATTAAATTATATAATTATGTTGCCTGCGATTATATCGTGGTGTACAATTTCGTATTCATCCGATATTAGAAATATTTTGGACGTTAGATGATCAAGTATATCAGCTACTTCATTGTCGATTTGAACACCAACATTTCCAGCTTCTTTCCATGACATCAAAGTTATTAATCTGCCAATCATATGGGATGTTTCTGTAAATAAACTTTATCCATTTCCAATTTGTTTTACAAGGCGATCATTATCGTGATTATCAAACAGTTTTTAAAGCTATATTCTTCAACAAGTTTAGCTTTAAATGTTAATACCGTAATCCTAAACACATAAAGAATTGTGCCATTTCTAAAAGGCATACTTATGCTTATATAGATTGTCAACTTCTGTACCTTCTTCTATATCCTTGTAAGCTATCGTAGCAGCGTAAATAATACCGTCTGCTTTTGCAGTTTGTTCATCGTATTTGTCTACTTCCCAATTTTTCAATACAATCAATGTTAATATTACCATTTGCTCGCCTTAAAAGAAGCTTTATTTCTCTCTCAATATCTGACACAACCACTTTATGACTAATATACCCGTTGCAGTTGGCCCAATTATTGTTTCACTTGCCATAACTGGTTCTTTTTGACTACCCGCCACATTTGTCAGTTATCTTTTTGATTTAATTTCATACGGATTATCAATCAACCAGTCTAGTTTGGTTTGTCTGACAGCATGGTCTGTTATATGCGAAATAAATGTCATAGCCAGTATTCGGCTTTCATTTAATATTTTGCATCAGTGTTTTGAAATATTAAGGTGATGATTTTAACCGTCTTTGCTTTTTTCTAACTTTAACGTACAGATAATACTGTGTCGGTAGTTTAAATACTTTTCTCATAAGCTTCATTTTGTGGCATTACTTCTTTGATATTTTTCTTACTTCCTTTTGCTATCTCCAATAACGTTTCAATTATTTCATCTGCGTTATATTCTTACTTTAAAATATTGTATGCTCTTAAATTTCTGAAACTGTATTTTGTGTCTACCAGCTTATATTCAGAATATTTGTTTCGTTGCCTATATGTTTTAGATTATATTCGAATGTTTTTCTGTCCTCAATATCCAAGTCATGATGCTTTCTAAAAGCGTTATTTCTAGCTTCTTCCTCGCGTATCTCCTCATAGAACTTTTTTTACTTTTACTTTCCGTTTTTCGTTGTTATTTTATATCGTCCATCATCTCCATCATCTCATCGAAACTTCTTCCCTCTGGCTTAAACGTCGCCCTCTGCGATAATCTTTGTTCAAGCTCTAACGGATTACGAATCCATGGATCCATATCACCTTGTCTTCTGTCAGGATAAACCATATAATATGTAAGTACCTCAGCCAACCATTCTTCTTTTCTTCATCAGCTCTTGTAATAACTTTTTCAGCAGTGGTTTTTTTGTTGTTCTTTAATTAATACAAGTAAACCTTTTCCTGTATTTTTTATGATCTTCTTCCGATGGCGGTAAAGTTTTAGCTTATTTTCCAAGTAAAGCCTCAGTAACTGGTTTTACAATTCTAGCTGAATCCTCTGCGGCAAAAACTTCTCCACCTCGCACCCTGTAACATTTTTCCTAAATTTTGCAAGATGCTGAGCAAATTGTTTTTAGAGCTTCTATATATTTTCTCTACTGTGTTCATTTATCCATACCATTCAATAACGGTTCGATAAACCTTTTCTCTAGATAATTTTAATAAAGCAACAGAACATTTTTGAATACATTTAAATTTATCGCCTAAAAATAAAATTATATGTATCTTTTGTTGCATTATGATACAATTAAAAATGTATCTATTGTTACGTTGCCACATGGCAATATTTCTGATATCTACGTTGTCTTGGCGATGTAATAATATAAGGTAACAGATACTTCGGTTAAAACAAGTTATCTACGTTGTAAATTCCTTGAGCGAGATAGAGTTGCATTTTTGTATTACATGACAGTTAAAAGTAAAATTATATTGTAATTATCTCCTCGTTATTAAGTGGAATATCACCAAAAACAATTATATTATGCTGATCTGAGACAAGTTTATCAAGTGGAATAAGTTTATCTGGTGGTCTCATAATAACAAAATCTTCACCAGCCTCACGATCATCATGAGGCTTGTTATTGTAATCACTGAATAATTCGTATTTATCCTGATGTGGATTAACTGTATAAATATAAACTCTGTCGTAGTTAACATTATCGCCCAGCAGTAAATTCGTCATCAAATTTGTTTTCCCATCTCCCGTTTTTCCAACAATGAGATAACGACAATGTGGCAGATGATTGTTATGTTTATGTAGCACCAGACGTTGTGTCCACACTTAATGTCGACGATGTTTTTTCTATTGTTATAAACTAAGTGCATATAAAATTGTCAGATAATAAACAAATAATGAGCTATTTTGCAACATTTGGAACAACGTTAGGAAATTTGTCAGCATTACGTACAACAATAGCAAAATATAAATACTCATTTATCAAGCTACTTGAACAAACTGGAAATAAAATGACAGGTAATATGTTGATGTAAAATCAATTGGCACTTGGTTTAGAAACAAATTATCCGTCACAAAATGTTTTTCATACACAATCTGTTAGTGATGTACAACTAAAATCTGTTGACGATAATGAAGTCTGGAATGGACTACAAACGGAGAATTTTGTAACTTCTGGAATAAAATATAATGTTTCATTGCAGTCGCTATCTGGAAATTTGATTTGCGAGGTGAGTTAAAATCTAGTGTTGGTTGATTTATAATTGGCGATTGGAAGGATCAAACGATGATATCGTCTGGGCAATATTTTATAGCACAGAGAAAACAAATTTCAAGAGCACAATACTTTACAATTCCAACAGAAAAGACTCTCAACAAACGCTTGTATTTTCGAGTTATGTTTTCGCTAGTGAAGATCCGTTTCCAGGACTGACTTGACAGTGTTTCAAATATATACACTCGATGATCACGTTTAATCTAACATTGTATAATAATGTCACAACTTCCAATTATGGCCGTTGCAAGAGAATTTTACTATAATATTTTATATCACACGAAAGATATTGGAATTCATCCAATAGCAGAAGTCATCCAAGGTATAAGACATTAGCATTACATTTTTAAACCATCCGCTGGAAGATAATAATATTATTAATTTTATTGGCGTTGTGTATATGCAAGAACCGCAACTTAAGAAACAGTACGAAACATTGATATAATAAACAGATACTGTTATACTGATGATTGTCTGGAAGAACAAAAACAAGTTGAAACCCTACGATAAAATATCGCTAGAGTTTAAATTAGATAATATACTATTAACAATTGCAACATGTTTATTAAAACACCAGAACACTGGAAAAAAGACGAGTAAACGAGAATCATAGTTGTCTCGACAATCTAGCGAAAACTAAAATGATATGATTAAGAAAGAACAAAAGGTTGTACTATAGTTTTACAAAACGAGAAGTGTATAAATATCTTGGTATGTACTACCAAGACAAAGAAAACTTATTTAAAACTGTTATCATGGCAGTGAATGCTGGGTTGATTATTAAAGTGTGCCCAAATGTAATTTTACTAGTAATATATAAAAAACAGAATTCGATCCGATTATATTTAATACATTTCTAAAGATAATCTAGATTTTAGCAAGGAAATTGATAATTTCAGTGCTGATGAGCGAGAAAAGTGTTTTTGAGAAAGTCAAACAAAGTTGGAAGAAAAGGATGATTCTTATTATGACATAAGTGAAGAAGATGTTCCACTTCCAAAACTCCAACGCTCTAGACATTTATCATTACGAAAATTATCACAATGAAATTTAAAAGATTCTTAAGAAATAATATGAAAACTTAATCTGAAAAGTATCTTTGTTATTGTTCTTCTCACAATTGAACGAAACAGACTCCAAAAATTAATGTTAATAAATTTCATAGTCGCATACCCAATTATTAGACAGTATCTCGTCCACAAATTTATACGTTGGATTAAATAAGCTAAGTACCCAGACTTTTTGATGAAACAAAAATAATAGGTTAATTTGGAAATGAAACGAATATATATGAACATGAGATAGAAAACACGTTTAATTACTATGGTTGGTTACAGAAAAATGAGGTACTAACATAAAAACGATACAATGATACCTAGTCAAATGTGTAAGACATGTAGAGATTGTATATCTGATCATAACAATAATAAGTTAAGTGAGTTTCTCGATTCAATTGTTGTTAGTGCAGGAGTTTTCAATATTGTATAAAATTGTAAACAAATATTGCAAAATAAAAAAGTAGTTCATCGATTTCAATCACATTTTAGAGGAAATTTCAAACCAAAATACTGACTCACTTATTTAATATTACAAACCTTTATCATAAAAGCTCCTGGTGTGAAAAACAATGTGATAAGTATTATAGTAGAGTAATTCGAGTAATATCATATTTAACACTTCTAATGACTGGCTCATCATTAAATCCATTTTTATTAATAGTATCTCCTGTTGGTGTTTCTCTTACCACATCCTGTAAGAAAATTGAGCCTCGACTTGAGACTGAAAAATATGCTTGCAAAAACAGCAAGTATCACTTATAAAAAATTACATGATCAGACACGATCTTATTTGTGAGGAGTAGATGTGATTAGGACGATTTAATACGCGAGTTTCGTATTATTGACAGTATTTTAACAGATATTCTGCAAATAATACTCATCAAGTATGAAAAGTATTATCATGCAACATACCTATAACAGTTGTAGTGACAAACAAGTATTTCTAGCGCCGAGACCCCCCCCCTTCTATCTTTTCAGAAATATGCTAATTAAAACCTTATCATATGAAAGCCGTTATTTTGAGTTAGAAAAGGCTTGTGAAGCAAATGTCAACATAGAAGGGTTTTGGAGTGGTAGGGGTCTCGGAAATAAAAAAAAACTCATTTTCTACTACTATTTCAACTTTGGAAAGTGTTAAGTAGAACAAGTTCTTTGAACAAACAGAAGTAGAGATATGTCAGTTGTTACTTCTGTAAATCCAGTAAACCTTGTAGCATACCTGTTCTTTTATTTTTTATACTTGCATTCACGCCACAATACACATTTTATATTTTTCATACACATTTAATAAATGCTTCCAGTCATAATTTATTTAAGAAAAAGTTTAAAAGAATAAAATAAAATATCGCAAACATTCCAGCAATAAAGACATACTACCGATAAGCCTTTTTCGCATGATTAAATTGTCTGCGCGTGTGTGAGTGCGTGTCTACGTTACTTTTCATGCTATATTGGCTGTGAGTCGAAAGTTGGACAATACAATTTAAGCGTTGATGCTTAGCGTTAAAACTAAATTTGAAGCGTAATATTCAATGATTGCCAAAAGAAGTGAATGAGAACATTTACAATAACGTTCGACAAGCCTTCAAACGAAAAAACTAAATTTGTGAATGCAGAACGTTTGTGTAAAGAAATTCACAATACTAAAGGGAAAGAAGTAAACGAAGAAATTGTATTTCTCTTGATCAAGACTCCGTTTCTTAGAGCATATATCTTAAGTGAGTTTGCGTTACAGGAGTCAAATGGAATTTTTGTTGAAAGAACGTCGATACAAAATGAAGGTAAGTCTATATTTTGATCATGTCCAGTTTGCGAAAAAGGTGTGAATATTTCCTCCAAACGAAAGACGTTTGTTTAAAAAATTAATGAAATTCAGAAGCTGCCTGAGAAGGTTATAAACATTTACCATGGCATACAATTTATCAATTTTAGTATTTCCGTATAAAGAAGTCAGTGACAGTATTCAAACCTTTGAGGATTACCAAAAATGTAATTTTTTTAAATATTTGTTTCCATTTAAGTTTTGAAGTCATGTCGTGGGTGTGTTAATGACAACCTTTCTGGGATTTCGTCTCCCAGCAGATTAGTTATGGATTATTTGCAAGCAGGTCCTACAAACATATCATATATATATGCGAAAAACTAATTGTATTGAAAGTATTTAGAATAATGATGAAAACAAGTTGAGTACATCCCTGTGAAGAAAACATTAGTCAAATATTATCTGTACCTTCTTCTATATCCTTGTAAGCTATCGTAGCAGCGTTAATAATACCGTTTGCTTTTGCAGCTAGTTCATCGTATTTGTCTACTTCCCAATTTTTCAATACAATCAATGTTAATATTATCATTTGCTTGCCTTAAAAGAAGCTTTATTTCTCTACCATTATCCCTGCTATAAATTAGTTGACGGGAACGGTGAAGTGTGAAAAGGATTTCTTTGCTTGCCCAAATTGCAATTAGCGACCAAATAGGAAGACGACGTGCACAATATTGAATGCTTCTCAATCGAAGAATACGTAAATTAAGCAATCGACGATTCGAAGAAGTGACAGTGCGCAAGAAAGGATATCAGCCGAGTTTTGATTCCTAAATTGCCGATTCACGAGACATTAAATGGCACTCGTACATCCTGAGACTAGTCAATCAAAGCGGCAATAATACTTGATTGTAATAATGTGTCTGCTGCTATCCAAATTCAAAACAGTCTTTTCTCTGAAAGCTGCTTTATCTGCCAAGGTTTTATATTGCATTCAGCATTCATTACTTCCGTGTTTTTTTTTGTTTAAACATTTATTTTACAGTTTTAATCAGCATTGAGTTCAAAAATAATTCCGACAATTTAGATAATGCTTTGCATGCAGTCAATAAATTTCAAAATTTGTGTGTTGCATTAAGGAAAGCTTCACATAATTTTGGTTAATGAAAATTATCAAGTGCATTAAATTTTAAGCGCTGTCGATATCATTATCTAGTATGCAACATCCGTAGTATTCTTATGTTTTATTATAT
>JAEAOA010001385.1:5592266-5629766 GCA_016746295.1 Potamilus streckersoni | reverse complement strand
TTGTGCTACTTTCACTTATTTAATTTTATATTTAATGATTGTCTCAATTTTATTTACATAAAAATGCGAAAAAGCGAGATATTTTCTTCCTTTCTCGAGTTGAAGTGATAATGTTTAATAGTTCTCTCAAATTTTACATTAAAAATTTTGAAGGCCTAAATGTTCAAAAATGTGTAAAAAAAAAGTAAACAAATAAACAAAGTCATGAAATTTGCAGAAAATCGAATTGTGTCATCTATATAAGAATATAAATATTACTATAACATTTCGGTTTATGCTTTAATTTGGTAACAATTTTTTATTTGTTTTGAAAAAAATTTCAATTTCAAACAGTTTTTAAATGTGTAAATAAAATAGGAGTGTAGTCCTCTGAAAACGCATTTAGGTCATTTAGTTAAACATACAAAACATGTTAGCAAAGATTCGCTGGTATACGTTCAATTGTTCTTGTCCTATTGCTGTAATAATTCATCCCGAGACAAGCAGAGAGATCTACAGAAGACAAATGAAGTTCGTTCGAATTCTTTGTTTACATAGAGGCCTGCCTCGATGAGACTTCATTGCTGTTTAGTTATTTTTCACTATTTTCATCACTCTAGAACATACTTTTTAAAACAAAATATAGTTTATTAAGTTTGCGTTATGTAAAAAAACTTTTCACTACTTGTAGATACAATAGATAGAAAGATTAAACTACTCATGGTTTATACGATCTAAATAAAGAAATTGGAGACGTAAACCTACTAGTTTATAGAAGTTTTTTTTCTACATTAATGTATCATTACATAAATTCTAATAATTACACCTACTTATTATTACAGAGTTAAAAATATTGCTCAGGTATGGTCAATAACTTAATCTAGTGTTCATTGAATTTATGAAGTGTGTGTGTGAAAGAGAGAGAGACAGACATACAGAGGCGATCCCCAATTATAAGGAAGCGGATCTACATAATGACCCACCGTATATAAAGTAGTTTTACCCAAGGTTTGGCGAGCCTATGAACAAGGGACGAAGTGGTAAAGCACGAATTAATGGTGATTTTTTTCTTCAGATTTTGATCTTATAGTGCAAAATCAAAAATCCATCCACGCACACACATACATACGGTCTTCTTTAATCATCCGTGACTAAAATGCATTGTTAACAATTGCAACATATAGTGTCATGCAGAGACAATAATTTCTCCCCTTGCAAGTGGGGAATTGATCAAACTGGAGTATAGTATTAAACACAAAAACAATTTTGTAACTGTATACTGTAACAACTAAATCAACCACACCATCTGCTCTCCTCCCCACCCCATAAATGATGCTACGAATACTTCTTGTAATTTCTTCCTCGTTTTTGAAGGATGATAACATCATCAACACAAGAGCGGTGACAGACTGCATTGATTGGAGAAAAAGTTTCTTGTCCCTAAAAACGATTGTAGCGCTCTTAAAATTAAATTTCCATTTTACATGACATCTTTTATTTCACCGATTTCCGAAATATTATAGAGTCAGTCGCTGCTAAAACTATCATACTTTTCAGCTTATTCTAATTTTTTAATAGAATTAGCGATCTTTGATAGCCTTTGTATAGTAATTTCACTTTAAAGGAACTGTTATCCTTATCATAGATCTTAACTCAAAGAACTACAGATGAGGTGGATTTTTTTGTCTGTAATAGTGACACATCTTATCTGTTATCGTAATTATGAAACTTGAATCTACTGGTTTTTTTGACTGATTGATATAAAGGAAGATCAATATCTCTGCTCTGACTTCATTCCTGATTTCAAGTTTGAAACACGGAGCTTTCTGAAACGTTCAATAACGAAACTACTCTTAAGCCCTAGCAATGTGTAATACAATATGCAGAATAATCATCGACTCGTTGGCAACGGTGAAAGTATATAGCTGGAAATCGCACGCAGAGGCGTGTAGTATAATTTCTCAGAAGTCGACACCTAAGGATGCGATGTTCACAATATGCTGACAATTATTTGTGTGCATAACATGTTTCATGCGGTAAAGAGATGTGTAATTGAGCAGAAATACTCATAGTATATTTCATGAAGTAACAACATGTATAATTTAACATTTTAAAAGCATTCGTTAAGAACAATTTGTATCAACAAAACGGATAATTTTACAAAATATCCAATGTTTATGCTCTGAGAATACCAATGAAAAATGGCAGAGGAAGACAGACAGACAAAGAGAGAATTACGTATATTGCTGTTCGCCTTTTCGATACTTTTTATTGTCATGATGCAGGAGTGAAATTTATAGATAGCCGCTACGAAGTTTGACAATCTTTCCAAGTTATCCTAATGAAAACAGCTATATAAATAGGAAATAAAACTAACGAGAATGAAACTGAATTTTCGCATAAAAATGCCATTTCTACCATTCCTCATTGTCGTAACATAATGTAGCAGTGGTTCTTTTCTATATTGTACGAGATAGTACACACGGACAATACAATGTGAGGGGAGAAGTTGTGCTAATATATAAAGAAAAAAAAGGTCACCAACGTGTCTCTCTCTCTCTCTCTCTCTCTCTCTCTCTCTCTCTCTCTCTCTCTCTCTCTCTCTCTCTCTCTCTCTCAGTTTTTATAGAAGATGATATATAATGCCATTAAAATATCAATGCTCCTTGTGACGTTCTTTTATGCTAATTAACCGGCTGTATAAACGTGGACCTATTTTCAACATGTTTGAGGTGTGAGCAAATGCCTCCGGCCAGGGTCAAGCGATTGTGTAAGTCGACATAACACTCAGCTTTCGTGTCCAACCTTGTAACTTGCACACATATGCTATAAATTGGTCAGAGATCAAAAGGAAGCCCGCAGGGTAAACGGGGCGTGTTCTACGCGCCACATAGAAAGACAAACAAGAACCCTGATAGTTTAGTTGATTTGATCATTCCCACAAAAGCCATTCGGAATTCAGCAATGGGGTGGTCATAAATCATAGACTCGCAAAAATTAGCTGACCGCTGTCCAAGAATTATTATACCTGAGAAACCCTCTTGTGATGAGACATCGCTGTTTCGATTTATATTCCGTGAGACGTCACTCGTGAATTGGCGGGAATCGTAGGACAAAAATAGTGTATCATTCTTGTGCTTTACATGAAACTTTTGGGGAACAACTTCCAGTGCGAGGTAGAAGCCCCGAGTTTCTAAGAGTGAGAGAGACTGAAGTGAGACTGTCGGTGCAGTCAGAGCCGGCAAATTGGAATCGACGGATAGACGAAAGGAAGTAGAGGAGAAGACGTAGTCTGGGAGGAGTGGAAGAGAAGGAGTAGGAGAAGGAACCCAGAGAGAATTAGGAGAGACGAAAAGAATCAGTAGATGAGCAAAACCCAAGGACAGGTCGAAACACGCACTAGAAATCATATGATGAGATAGGCTCAAAGGGTCGAGCGAAATAGGCGCACTTGAGAAATTACAGTGATTGACTATTATCTGTTAATCGTTGTTATTGAATGTCACTCTTTGTACCTTTTATTATTTAACCGTAGGTATTGCTGCCTGGGGGCTCAGAGCTATACACCAACATTCTCTAATCCAATTTCTGAACCATAATCAGGCTTGGGTGATCTCAATCGTTTACAACCAAAACCATACAGGAGATAACACAACCCGTAACACTCCTCTGATCTGCGATAACACGTCTGTTTAATCATCACCTGTATTAGTATATTAACCGAAAACATATTCTGCAGCTAGATTCATATGCTAGGATTATTCTCATATTTTCATGACAATCTTCCGTACATTCATTTAGAGCAATTATATGAATACTGTGTAAGATCTGTATCAAACTCATTAGAAGGCGCAGTTTTTTTATCTTTAATTAAGTTGAGGAAAATTTGACATGAATAAATCAAAGATGTTAACTTTTCTTCTCCTCATTGAATTTAATGCTTTTATGAAATGCAAAGTGGTAAGCATTTAAAAATAGCTATTTACCTTCTCCACCATCGGTTTGAGTTCCAGTGCCCAACGTAAAATGTCAAATAATGACGTATTTACGGTACTTAAGTTCCATATTTTATTTCCTATTCCATTGTCTTCAGTCTGCGATACTCAGAAACTCCGTAGTTGCAAAGGTTTCGAATACATCGGCATATACCGACTTTCATCTACTGTCTGGCTACATTTTCATTTTTCTTTAATCCAGGATGCTTTAATACAAATTTTAAGTACAAGCTCCAAAATTATCCAGTTGAATATGAAAACAATCTGAATATTAAAAGTTTCAAATTAAACACTTTTTGATTTAACTTTTTTATATTATTCTTATTTAAAAGTTGGCAAAATTATAAAACAAAAATTAACTTCCATAATTCAATTTTACATGTGTTTCTACTGCAAAATTGATCTAAAAATTTCCTTTTTTTATGCAAAAGAAGAAATTCATTTTATAAAATATTTGTATAGTTATGACGATATCAAAGATTATGAATAATAAGAAGTTTGTAAATTGTTATATCCTTGCAAACTGTCAGGCTTAAACATCTTGAAATATTCTGAATGAATTTTTACGAATTTTCCTTGTGTTTCGTTATTCTCTTGCTTTTAACATGTGTAATATTAAACTACGGACGGATATTTTTAAATTCATCACTATTTAATAAAGTCTGAACCTGTATGCGCGATGACAGACATGAAACTTGAAGTACAAATCATTTACTGTGTACATTATGTCGGACATAAAGCAATTTATCATAAACCGTTTACTGTATATGTCTGACATGAAGAATGCATTATAAATACTTTACATTCTGCACTATGTGAGACATAATTTATATATCATAAATCGTTTTCTGTATGCACTGTATAGGACATAAAGAATATTCGGTAATAGTTTACTATATATACTATAATGGACTTACATAATATTTGCATTGATTTTGGTTATATGGTGTTTAAAGCCATTTTACAGAACTTGATATGATGCTATATATGGTAGCAATTATATTTGGGTGGCAAGTGCCAGTTTTTATGTACAAATTTAATGCCGCAATCAGAAACCTAATACAAACAAAATCATAAAAAATTAAATACATAACTGAGGTCTACAATGTCCATATTTTGAGATATCTATATTAAAACAAAGCATAAAAATAGTATTAACTTGATCAGAAAAGTCAATGACAGTTCATAGCAGAAGAAGTTTATGCACCAAAACCCCAAATTTATACCTGCAATTTTCATGTCCGAAGGTCATTTTTGACACCTTGTGATGCTCACAGTGCAAATAGAAGCCCATTTCCTAGATGATAATTCAGCAAAAGAGTGTGTACTAAACAGGCTGATGCAATTGAAAATAGTTGTCATCCAAGCCGTTTTTTAGATATTCTCCTTGTCCCAAACCCACGTCTTTACTGCTATGGGAGGCTAGCTTTTCTTCCTGGCCAACTATTGGTATTTCACTATCAACATATTGCATAGAAACTATGAAAGGTGTACGTGTCTGACAGCGGTTTCAAGAACAACACAAGCCCAAAACACCTAGTTCACAAATAAATCCATATATTTAATTAGTAGACAATAATTGCTGAAAAAGTCACACCATAGCCTTTAGTTAAGAAATATGCCACTTGCCAAATTACGAAACTGTACCCTGCCAACTTGGTGGAGGGAGAACCTAGAAAGACACATCGACCTACGGTAAATTTATGGTAGACATTCTCGCCTATACACAATTGTCTAGCAGAGACTCTAATTCACTCGGATAGAGGTCAGACGTATGAGTGATCTAAAAGACAACCGCTAAAGATTATTCCATGACCGGTCTTCTCTCTATCTGCCTTCCTATAAATTATATGCAGAGTACATAGTTTACTATATAAACTATGTGCGACATAAAGTATGTACCATAAACTGTTTAATTCATTAGTCTGTCTACGTTTTATACTTTCGAACAAATTATGGTAGTTTAAAATGCACGTATTATAAATGCCAGTCATTGTCGTTCGAGGATTTGTTCTTTGGTGGACTTTGCATTCTTGTTTTGATGCATTTCTTAGTAATCAAGATTAAAGCATAGCAATCGCCAAATTGAATTCTGTTTATTTTTCCAACGTCTCAGAACAAACAATAGGGACAATTTGCGTAACTATACTTCTGTATATAAAATATAAAATTGTTCTTGTCAGTGAGCCGTTTTATCTTATCACTACAACAATCTCGCGCTGAGGTAAAGAATCGATTAGAACCATACACATAGCGGAATATCACGCGCTGATAAGTTCAGATGAAACATTTCTCAAAGTGCACATTGAAACAGTTGAAAATGTTTGTCTGAGATCATTTTCCTGCGACAAAAGTTTTATATTTTGAATACATTTTGGAGAAGAAAGTAAATAAACACCAGCTCTTTACTCTTTAGTTCTTAAATGCGACATCTCGTGGCTAATTAACACTTCTGTGTTTCAAGGACATCATTAATGAAGTTTTGCCTCACTTGCAGCTCTGATTTCAATGCCATTTCTAATCATTATAATTGCATGCAAATTACGAGATATCTTCATTTTCTTTACTATTTTGGTTCATTAAAATGCTGTAAAGATAATGATTCAACATCTCAATTTCTCTTCTGCTCCAAACTAAATTAAGCGCCCCGAATATCAAATATCTATATTATTCCGCTTTGGTATATATATTTTGCTGCATTAATGTCGTATAATTAACTTACAATAGATGAAAACTTCCAGAAAATGCGTGACGTCATTTCAGTTCCTAATTGCTCCTAGCTCAACAAATTCTCAGATGTTGACTAATTCTTGATTATAGAACATTCTCTCAATCCGATCATTGGATGCAAAGGTATAGCATTACAATTATGAGAAAATGAATCGCAATAACAATGCTATCAAAACTTCTAATAAGATAGTTTCTTAACCACTATGACGTTTACAGAATATATTCACATAAACTCAAAAGTAACATTTCAAATGACAACACTAATAATGGACACAAGCTGAATACAAAACCTAAAAATACAAAACTTTTGCTTAAACACAATTTTACAGAACATTTCTTTATATGATGAAATGTTCATACAGTTTTGATTTAAAGTCACTGTTCTTGATGTTTTGACTTTAAACTTGTATAATCTACTCGAAATCATATCAAAAGGCGGAAATTTCTCGTCTCCGGATATTTATTGAATGCATTCCTTTAACTAGTTTTCACATTTGTTTCCTTTGCTAGACGTTTCAATAAATTGACATAATACATTGGGGAAGTGGGGGGGGGGTATCCACAATATGAATCAGTGTAACGCCAGCGTGCACAAACATGAGAAATTCCATGACAATAATTAACAGCATTTATATCAGTAACTGGGATAGAAACAGTCTTGCTAATACACATTACAAACAAATGTTCCGACGACAGTTGGATTTATAATGTATCAATAAAATATCATGTTATGGGTCCTCAAAACCAAAATTCAGGAAATCACATCTTCTTACATATTAAAGAAAAGAAACTGGTACATCGTCATTTATTATATAAAACATAGCGTAATGTTTCTATTTCGTAGTGTCCAGCTCAAGAAAACCAAGATTAATATAATAGTCTTTCATAATCTTCTTTTCATCACATCAGGTTTTTCACCTAATGCCTCAAATAAAGATTTTCTCGTTTGCTTATCTTAGTTGTATTAGTTGTGGGAATTTTAGCTTTAAGAGGTTTTTCAGATAAGCTTGCCGTCTTGTGCAATTTCTATGAAAGCTAAATCATAAGAAGTGTTTAAAAGTAAATATCAACCTTTGTTGTCTATATAGAGATCCAGATAGCAACATACCTGTAATTTTGTCTGGTATAAACATCATCAGTAAATAATAATTAGGCATACAAGCTATAAATTAAATCATTAATAATATGATGAACGTTATGGTGTCAATACTTAATATCCTTTAGAATATCAAACACTCTGCTTTTAGATATTCAAAAGGTGGCTGAAGACCCAGCGGTTTCCTCTGATAATTTTTTAGCTAATCTAACAACCAACATGAATTCGAAAATGGAGTTGTGCCCGAACGTTAATCTCCACTAAGATTTAATCGTGCTTTGATATGTCATTATCTTATGGATTGTGTTGTGTTGTATTTGACCCATACCTATGGACTCATTGTCATAAACATTACTTCTCTGATTAAATTGACTGATATACCGCATTTTCAAACTCCGCAAGTATTAGAAATGGTAGGCCTGTTGTCACGAAAATGTGACTGGGTGGGACATCATGTTCTAAGTCGTCTGCGGCATGATGCCCCAGTGCTAAACATCACTATAAACTGCCAAAATGCAGACATCGTAGCGATATGACTGAAAACTTGTTAAAATTACGTTTAAAATCATGATCACATCACATTACTTCACTTCCTTCAATGGCGCATGCGTCCACGGCCGATGGGTTGAGGGCTTAGATTTGAGGTGGTTGCTTTCTAAATCGGATAATTTTGGTTCCACTTCACAAGCAGGGGTAATTTTGTTTTATCTAAACATTAAAAAATAGATCTAGAAATTAAGCAATTAAAAGAACAACATTGTTTTCTCACTGAACTGCTTGTTTGGAAACTAGTTTGATGGGATATACTCTATAGACAATGCAAACGCTGGAATAATCTTTGGCCGCTTCATGTTGCCTGTTTCTATAAGCTAAATGACATTTGTTTTATTTGTATTTAGTTATTAGCATATTTATGTCTTTGGAACGATATTTGTTCAACAACAGTCAATCAAACTTTCTCGACATGACGATAGAGGGACAAATTTACGTTCTGAAAATGGCTTCATGAAGCAAATATAAGTTGTCAAACAGTAGAGAGAAGACCTATTTCACATGTTAATTAGCAATCTGATGCCATACAGAAACAGCATTGAATTTACAAGCACGCATGTCTTACTTTGTTCTTGTATTATCAGTTCCACTGTTGTCAAGATAACTATGTTAATATCTACACATTTAAATAGATGACTCCATCAAGAATTTTCCCTCTGTCGCTCTACACAAATCACTCATAGTCCATACTCTTCACATCACCTGACCTCTAACCTCCTTCCCGCTCACGAAGCAAGCCCTGTAATGCGAGCCCGGTAGAAAGACAGTAACAGTTACTTATGGTTATTAATCTCGTGTCTATTTATGTGTTATTAAACTCTTTTAATGATAAAGAACATGTAATAGAAATAAATTAAATGTGCATTAACGTACCAACGACATACTAAACTATATTAAAGTCAATATATCTTATCCATCACTACCATTGACAACTGGGCTTGACGTCACAATTTCGCTAGATTTATGTGGATCAATACAGATTCATAATAGTACAGAAAAGAAACTCTGTTCCATGTAGCACTTTTGGGTTTATCTAATCATGATAGAAATTATAACAACAGTCTAATAAAAGTGTCTGCTGGAAGCTAAAGCCTACAATGCTATACCTTTTTGTGAAATATATATGTTTTATCAAATAGATACGGCATAATCTATCCCAATAGCATGTACTTGACAACTGTCGAATGATGCCACTAAAGAGAAAGAAAAATCTCTTAGCTTAATAAGTGCAACATATTGTGATGAAAAAATATCAAATAGATTACTTGTGTGCATTTAAGAAGTGCTTAAACCTGTGGATACACCATGACATTAGCTACATTGTATTATTAGTATATATCGCCAATGATATCGTAATTTCTTTACATACTGGACTAAATATCGACATCCAGTCTTGCGATGAACTATGAAGACACAATGGAAGAGAGGAATAGTAATTTTGTCGGAGTCAGAACCACATGGGGACACCTATGTGCAGAAAACCATTCGACTGGTTCAAGAAAAATACGTCCTTCTTTGAGAATAGTGCTCCTTGCCCTTATTCCATGTCTGGTGCTCATAGTGCAGAGCGGTATAACACTACACGCTGATGAGAAACATCTTTACGATAGCCAAACCATGAAAGATAACATCCAGCTTAGTCTAGAAATCATCAGTCTGGTGCATCACATTCAGACTGAGAGGGGTACAACTGTCCTCTATATAGGAAGTAATGGAGACCCGGATATTTTCACTAAACTCGCACTATCCTACAAAAGCACGGATAAGGCCATATTTCAAGTTTCTAGATGGGACTCGATGGAAACTCCTGCCCATTTTACATCCAAAATGACATTTCACGATCATATTAAAAACTTTAGACATCTGCTGGATCATTCGAACCTTACAGTGTTTGACGTAGTTGAATTTTACAGCAAAGATAACGAGATATTTCTTTACTGGATAGGAGATACAGTGAGGCACGTGCAAAAGGTTGCTTTTTGGACACACCTGGTGACCTACCATATGTTAATAGTCAGCAAAGAGCAGGCTGGTATAGAAAGAGCTCTGGGAAGCGCTTTCCATATTCAAGGTAAGAAAATGGGAAAAATATTCGTAAGGTGATGGTCTCAACCTCGTAAGTACGTGTTGTTGTAGATAAAACATATTGACGTTACCTGCAAAGATGCTGGCAGTGAACATTTAACTTTGCCTAAAATTTGTACAAATTTTTGTAAAGTGAGACATAAGCAAATAAAAGTGTATAGTTAAGTAGTTATTAAACAGCATAAGTATTTATCTTATTTCATTTGATCTTGGTACAAATATGCTTTACATAAAACCTGTATAGCTTGTTGACATATGCATAAGAGAAATTCTTGGCTACATCCAGTCTCATTTTAATTTGCAATAGAGTGTTGTTTCATACCATGCTATTTCATATACTTACAAATGTTGCTATTAATGTCGTTAAGCCCGTTACTGTTAATTCATGTGTGGTCAGCATTTCCCTATTCTATGTGAAGATAGGTAAAACAACAGTGCACAATTAGTATTAAAATATTAAGAGATTCCTAAGACCATAAAGCTAAATAAAACAAATACACGAAAGAAAAAAAAACAAAATATTAACAGAAAATTACTATGCTGAATCTACATTACATTCAGATGTTGAGGTAGTGGTTGTTTAGATACAAGATGTAGTAAAGTAGCAATGATGTAAGGGACCACTTGTTAAGATTGGTCTTTAGTAAACACAAGGCATCGAATTAGCAACGTCGGTAGGTCCAAACTAGTAAAAACGCGTCATCTGTAAGTTTTGTAAACAACTAATTATTGTTTTCTCCATATGTCTTATGTTGTTCAACTGATAATTACATCAGAGTAGTACATGCATTGTCTTACAAAACTGTTTTGAAGGCAAAAGTAAGGCTACCCTTAGAAAAGCAACATTTGGAAAGACAATGCCTTGCGGAGACAAAAGATGCAAATCGTGCCACAAGACAAGTTGATCATTAAACGTCAGACTATAACATGCATCACCCACAATTGTAATATATACAAGAGAATTGAAACAATAGGATGGCCAGAGGCCAAATGTGTTGTCTGTCGTATTTTCAACGAAAACCAAGGACATGCTTTCAATTTTCAGATGTGTTGATGGATTATCAAGCTGGAACAGTGCAAGTTATATTTTGAACATTATTGAACTTTGACTAAGTATTCATGGTTTGACTTATTCTTTAGACGATGGCAATATGACAATTTTATGGATCAATGATTTTCTTTGGGAATACAAGTGTGTCAACGTAACCTTCAATTAAAGTATTTTATAGAAAAGATATGCTATTTCTTCTAACTTTGATCAAGGATAAATTAGAACTATTTTGCTATCATCCACTAGTTAATATACAAAATTTTCTCCAAGAAGATAATATATATTTATTTTCTAACTTGCGTGTACATATGCTTTAGAATAAAATTCCATTGATTATGCCTTACCAGGTGGTTCGATCGGTCAAAATGCCACCAAGATTTGAGACAGGCTAGATATGAAGGACTGAAAGGATTCAGACGGTGACATCCCAAATTGCTGTGCAAAAGATAAGAGAAGTTAAGATTAGAGAAGTAATTCCTCAAATGAGTTTTCTTGAGAAATATTAAATGCAATTGTCACAAATAAAGAATATGAATATAAATCAGGGAGAAACCTTACATAAAGAGTAATTGGTAGGCAAACCCCACATAAACTAAGAGACGATGTATTTTTTTCTTTATTATCCCCGTAATATGCTTACTATTGGGTCGATGAACCGTCCCAAGGTCACCTTACAATCAAACATTTATTGTTTCCAGATAAACTAGGAATAATAGATATAATCTATTTTTAAAAAGAAAGAAAAAAGACAACACACTCGACCACTCATTCACAAATGCATATGACACGCAAGATATTTAGATATTGAATATAAATAGACGAAACATGTAAGTAATATAGGCTTTTGAAAATAGTGTTTTGTTTCTGTTTATCATCCAGTCAAATACAAGTTATCTATTCATCTGACGAGGTCCATTTCCTAAGAAATTAGTCCTCATTTTTGTTTATTTTTGCAGCATATTTTTCAAACGTTCTACATTACAACGTTCTGCTTAAAACCATAAATGGAATGATTTTCATATTGAATCTGCAAGTAAAAATGTAATATTTTGCCAAAAAGAGCAAACAATTACACAAACTCTCCAATTGTAAACTACCTAAACGTGTTTCTTTTTTGTACAAATGTACATTAATTGGGTAAGAAGGTGGAAAATATTCAATAAAATTGTACCAGAACTGTGAAGTAATATTGCAATCATAAAATAAATGTTCATTCCTTTCATTCTCTATATTACAAAACGTACATTTGTTGTCGTCCAATATATTAATCCTTTTCAAAACATCATTTGTAGCGATTATGTTTGGATTAATTTAAAGTTAAAAGAGATCAACATGGTATCTTTGGTACAAAATTTCACCCGGCTATAAATATCAGACCACTTCTCACTACTTATGGTTGTATTCAATACTTGCATTCAAGATACTTGCTTACAACATACACTGCAATAAGCAAAGTAACCCAATGTATGGTGTATTCCAAACTAAATATACAAGCGTAGCTGCATCATTACAGAACATTATCAATCCGCACGTAAATCCGTCCAGACAAATTTGAAGTTGGCCGCGCTAGAGATAAGCTTCGAAAGAATGTGACATTTGGTCTACGTAAAATTGAATTTTGAACATTTCCACCTGATCTGGAATGAATACGTTTTGGTATTTTTGTCGATTCGACTCAGTTTTGTGATTAAGGACTGGATATATATATATATATATATATATATATATATATATATATATATATATATATATATATATATATATATATATATATATATATATATATATATATATATATATATATATAATCAACATTTGAGAATGTATGTTCACCAGTTGATCAGAAAATAAACTAAGTAATAAAAAAGTAAAACATTATGCTGTGCGAAAGTATTTAGAACTAAATAATCATAATACAATACATTATATTAATAATTTGAGATACTCTGTCAGTTTTATAGAATTATTGGATATATTTTTATGATATTAATAATGCTAACATTAATTAAATTTATAATTTAAATAATATTAAATAAAATAGAAATAGTATTAACTAATTGTAAACAGGGGACATAATTCAAAACAATTTCATTAATAAATGTCGCACAAGGTTTTAGAATTAAGATATTTTGGGTATACCGTATTAAGACGGAGAATCCAACAGGTTTCATTTAAAAGACGTTCCATCTCAGAATCAATTATATCAATAGGTTGAAAGGAGAAATCTTGCAAAGTATGGGAACTTTTGTTACAGTGTTTTACAACATGAGAATTACAATCGATATAGCTTTTTATATCTGACCTATGTTGGTTAGTACGTTTAAATATTTGTTGACTGGTTTATCAAATATAGTGTATGCTATACTTTTTGCATGTGATCAAATAAATGACATTGAATGTTGCACAATCAGTATCACAACGCATATTGAAAGTTTATGTCGTATTAATACTATTAAAATTAATGTTTTCATTAATAAAAGAACAGTGCAAACATCTAGGTCTATTACATTTAGTTGAATATCCATTTTTATGTATTTTATAATTTAGAATTAATTAGGTAATCCTTAAGATTTGTTTCGCCTTTATTAAGCAAGTGTAGGTTTGCTTTTGTGTAGTGAATTAACACTTGTTTTACCTGATAGTTTTCATAAATACCAGTCACAAACTTTACGTATTGGTGTTATTTATTTATTTATTTATTTATTTATTATTATTAATATATATATATATATATATATATATATATATATATATATATATATATATATATATATATATATATATATGCGTGTGTGTATTATACATGGTGAAAAAAGCAGAATCGCTATGAAGTAAATTAAAAAATGCAATCCAATAATATGTGATATATAGGTCACAGTGACCATTAATTGCAAGAATCGGTATAACAGAGATCTATAAATTCATCTTTAATGATGAGCTTTTGCGATGTGCGTAACCACATTTATCCAGTCGGTGAATCATGATACATTTACCACAGTGACCTACATTTGTAATGGTGATTAGGTACTTATAAACATGCATTTTCTCACCAAGTTCATAATTTGCTAGTATAACATGTACATTAAAAACCCATAACCGCGCAAGATCCACGTCCTTAACAAAGAAAGTACACAATTAATAAAATACATATTCAAAATTATCCCTGTTTTCGCATTCCTCTAAAAAAAATCCAAACAATCGCCTCGGACTAGAGAAAAAAGGAATTGTTGAGATGATGTGTTTGTGTGAGAGCCTTTGTATGGGCAGATATTGAGGGTAGTACATAAGCTTCTTCAAAAAGGCAAATTAAATATGCATGCACGGCCTACATTGCTTATATGTACCAAGAATGAGTAATCTTCTCAAGAATGTACAGAGTGGATCATATTCCGAATACTTGATCTACTCCATTTCCTTAACTCATTTAAGAGCTCTTGGCTACTTTATACAATTTTGCTCTCAGCTTTTTTAAGCATTTCGTAAGATTTACAATGGAAATAGACAACGACATCATACGTGCTCTTATGAAATCAAAAGAAATCAAACCTCCTCGTTTTCTTTGACAGTATCAGTCCCGCACTCATTAAGGTTTCCAACTGATTAAACATTCAGTGTCAGATTAAGCATACGTCTTTACTATGCTGTACCTGCATTATTGTGAAACCCATCAAAAAACCTTCAGGACTAAATTATCTGTTTCTGTTTATCAAGTTTTCAGTTTACTGAGGTTGTCATAATTTTAAATATATGCCTTTTCTGTATTAGTAGATGCACATTTACATTATCATTTATAGTGGCCTCTATTCTCTAGCCTAGAAAAGGGTAAAAAGAAATGCAAAACTAGCAAAACGTTTATGTTGTCCATGCGATGTTATAGAAACAGATAATTCATTTTGCCATGCTTACTTAAATACAATTTTTCGTCTTCGAAATTCAGTTTAAAAATATAACTTCATAAATGCTATTTTGTTACACGCCATAAGCACAACTTTATTGCTTTTTAAGATGGAGCTGTAAAGTTTTGTAATTTGCATATAATTAGATTTATAAAGAACACAATTTCCCCATTTTTTCTCAATGGTTATATAGCCAGTTTAAACAGTATCTTGTATATCCTTAGTATTACGAAATAAAAACATTTAATTGACATTTAATTGTTGGTGCATGATTGATATGTGTGATATAAATGATAGAGTATACAGATTGGCCTTGCTTCAAATGTCCATCTGTCATAAAGCTGTTAGTACTACTTGGTTATTTTCATTTCCTGGACTTAGTGGCGAATTGTTTAAGAAAAGAAAGAACAGATAACTTTTTCTACATTTTATATATTTGGTGATTCATTTATTTCACTTTCAGAAGCCGGACATTGTATAGTGTGGTAAAGTTCATTTTTATTATAGTAATAGTGCTAATTGCATTGTAATTTAGGCTGTGGACTAATTCAGGCTGATCTTTGAAGGAACTTGGATCAGCCATTTGGTTAGCTGTATATTTAGATCATCTAAAATTTAGACAAGTACACTATCCAAAGAAATTTCGACCACAGTACATGAAAGTAGCATAAAGGTATTTTGTTTTTGTTGTTGTTGCGTTTAACGCCATTTGTTAGCACAAGATAGGCCATATATAGCGGTCAGCATCAATGGAGGAGGAAGAACCTGGAAAAAAACCCTTAATTATCTACCTACCAAAGAGAAACTACTGGCAACATAGGTGAGATGGCAATGATCCGTAACAGTGAGTGCTTTTAACCATTCGGCTACTAGGCACCCCGAAATGAATAGTAATGTTTAGTATAGAACTTCTTGTACCCGTCTATGGCAGTGTCATTAAATTTCCAAACACATCAGCGAGTACAAACAAATCAATGCGCAGAAAAAAAAATGATAGCCACTTATTATTATAATCAAATGCTTACAACAGCTTGCGTATGTGTGAGTTATCCTTTTTGGAAATATATTCACGTCACATCGATGAATAAAATGCTTCAATCGTTGGCAAATGAATATCGGCAAACTTGACCCAGTAACGCATGTACTCGTACATATACACACGTTTACGCAAATGCAGTTCTGTATTGGTCGAACATTACCTACATGTTTTCCACCTCTGTATTGCTCACTAATGATAATAAGGACGAATCAGAAACTTTAGTGATTCAATGATCTGTAGAACAAACGTCTTATATTTTTCGATGGAGTTTCGAATAATCTTGTTGGTTTATTTGACGTCATGGCCATAATACCAGCGCAAGTTGTGAAGTACTACAGTGATGCAACAATTCACGGACTTTTTATTGGTGTAAGTGAAAGCTCCTTCCCATATACAGCAATGAGTGGCTGCGAAAAACTCACAAATGTTAGCACGTGTCAAAATCATGTAGAACGTAGAAGTAACAACAACGGTTATGGACTCGGCGGCTACAGTGATGATGACACAAAACAGTTTGTCCAACATTGATGCCTCTTAAAGATACAACTGATTATGCAGGTCATAGACCGTACACAACAGCTGTTGTTCATCGCGATTCTTTTCAACCGCACCTTGGTACTCATACGGCGTATTTTCTGGCGCTAATGGCACATTAACCTTGGACTTGTAAAACATCAATCACAAATTAATGTGATTTATTAGCGTTTTCATGTGTTATTCTCCTTAGTCATATATAATGATTTGTTTTCGAGTGATATTCACATGGTTATTTTGAGATCAAACATATTGTCATCATATTCGTAATAAAAAAAGTCAAATGACGAACAAATTGATTTGTCAACATTGAATTTGTGATTCCAAGTCCTAATCACTTCATCTACTACTTTTATTATCGTTTATGCAGCCGAGAACTATGTCAACGCTGGCAAATAAGTGCCTAACAAGGTCTTACCACACATAGACACGTGTTTGTTGCGTTTAAAAATGTAAATATAAATAATTACCAGATCCATAGGAAGATGATAATTGACACAGTAGGAGTGAATTAAGTTTATGTGGTTAAACGACTATAGGAAACCATCTGAAAAAAATCGGATTAACAATGCTGTAGACACTCCTGATACTGTACGTGCATATCACAACCTTGGTAATCAATATGCCGACATCAGAACAGCCACATGAATCTGAAAATTTACCAACACAATTTTCGTATTTTGTACCAAATTCATTACATTTCGTTGGAAAACTTCGAGTTGTTTAGACAATTCGTTGTTGATATGTATTTTCCTACATGTGTAACTCCTGCTAGCACTAATAGCAGATGTTATGCTGTTATACGTTCCGACAAGACTCTATATTTGAAGGATGATGGTGACCCAATTAATGTCATCGATTTCCCCGTGGAAAGTTCATTATTAAACATGTGACGTCCTATAACGAAGCGAAGGTCGGCATTCATAAAAATTAGCTGCGAAAATAAAACACGCAATAAAAAGACTATTATTGGGTCGTACTATAACTCATAGGTAATATTAAAATTACTAAAATCATGGGTGACACATTTGCAAAACCTGACGGAATATTTCCATGTTTGCAGTGATTTCATCACTGCCAATAGCAACGGCTCTTCTGGTTGAAAAGGCTGCGGCATTAGCTGATATCTGAACGGCATACCTGATGAAAAGGCCGTCGCATAACACACGGTAGACCTGTTTAGTCCAAAAAAAATGAAAAGGCTTTCAAATGCCAGGAACAAGTCGACGAAAACCAAAAGAAAATGTTTCGATTATCCGGCACAACCATCAGAGTATCACACCGTTATTCTGTCTATTGAAAAATCTTGATTTACTTGCCATCGCAAAATCAGTCAAGCATTTCATTTTCGTGGTGTTTTTATGCAAAATGAACTTGCATCGATGGTGCCACTCACATGTGAAACCGGTATCGTCAGCCTAATTTGGACATCAGTACCTGATATTTATTGGACTGTATATTCATACCAAGAGTCGAATATGTTAATTATTTAACCAGGAATGATAAACAACCACAGTTTTAATCAACTTTACCAGTACAAATTCGGTTGGAAGGCCCCATCTACATTCATCTAGTTGTTATAATGTTGTGTGAAATTGAAGCTTTCTCCAAATCCTGAAGCATTAATTGGTTTTAGATGAAGTACGATTAGTATTACATAAATATCTACTAAATTCATGGACGTTACTAAGCTCGATGGCATGGTATTCATGAGGATCTAAGCAGTGTTGCCACCAAAGCGGATTTGACGGAGCTTACTAGTCGTGTTGTGGTTGATGTTTACCCGGGTGAGCTTGTGATCTTTGAGGACCACATTAGTTAACTTTTGTTGACATTCAAGATATTGTTGTCTAGTTTAAAGGAGCTGTCGCAAAGAGCTTGGCAATGGTCAATAAAACAGTGGCATCAGAGACACTGGTATGAGGATTGCTGATATCGAAGTATATGTGAATGATAATAATGCTGCAACAAGAACAAATAGCTAACGTGCCTTCACAACCAAGTTTAGAATGTTAATTAACGTCATAGATAATGATAATCACTGAAGAAACTTCAGAATAATACAAAATCTTTCATATTTACCTCATCAGTATCAACGTTGGTTAAAGATGAAATTCTGTTTGAAGCATTTCATGTTCATCCGGAGATACTTAACCGTCTACGGTCTTTTTCGTTTGTATTTATGATAATATTTATAATATACATAATGGATTCTGACGGAGGTGACGAGGTTCCGTTATCTACCGTTTTGGGTGTTACTAACGTAGGCTAAAATACAGTTTTGTCCCACTTGTCCACAAATATCTGCGTCGGAGTTATGTTCCCACACCCTCTTATAAGCTCAGATATAATAAAGTGCAGTTCCAAAATGAATACCGATTGATGGAATCACTCTAATGTACCACTAATAAAACAAGGCTAGCCAGAAATCATCTCATTAACACATGAAAATGGTCGATATTTGTCTGTTGGCAGTAGCACGAACTTCGAAACCCTGCTGGATTATTTATACAGCAATGAAAGGAATTCACATATTTATTCACCACTACAATATTCACCAACGCTTATGTTACACCAACATTGGCACAACTGAGACAACAACCAATCTGTTAAAATGAAGTATTCTAAAATCGAATCTATCAGCGTATTCATATCGAATTGCTGGGCGTCTTTGAATAGAATCACGGAGCTTTCTGTAGACAAAATGCTAGCATAACCGCACATAAAATATTTACAAAAATTATATCGGTTTATTATTTGGTCCTTCACAAACATAAATGTATATAAAGTTATGGCAACAAAAATGAATCATTGTATAAAATTACTTCTTTGTATAATTTTGGATATCTTCAAAAAAAATGTTTTTTGTGGGGGTCGTAAATATTAAGGAAGTCATGTTTATGTTTATCCTTGCAGAAAATCCACGAGTCTTTTCGATTTAACAGACTGGGTTCAGGAAGGACATCGATGTCAATTTGTTTATCCACTGAATCAATTAGCTCACTCAAACTGTTTCAAAAACTATTAATTGCTGATAATTTAAACTCATTTATGATTCTTTTAAAAAAATTCACTGTTGTTCAAACTAATCCAACTATATCCCCTATGTCAGTTTAAACCTTATCAACCAGGTCGTTTTAAGGCCATATTCCTTAATTTTCCTCTTTCCTTCCTTGTCAACATTTTAATTTCATGGTTAACAACTTACAACAGGAATGGATTTATTTGGTTGCGTGAGAAACAAGGTACTAAAACTATCAATAGAATGTTATGTTAGATATATTTTAGAATTTTTCAGATGTACACGTATACTCACGTAATTTATTGCAAATTTAATTTTACTGAATTTTGTGTTTGTTGCGTACCCACAGCCTTATTGGCAGCCTTAACATGGTATCACGTCGAAAAATATGAATAGTCATGCCTCTAGTTGTAGATGGAGTTTTATTGTTATGTAGTTTAGTTATCAATCTAAATATTTTTTTATTTCTATTTCCCTTTCTCGAAGGTGGACTTCTTCTTAAGGAACATCTTTTGTACACAGAAAAGGTTACCCTAGGTAAGAGCTACCTGGACCGCAGCAAAGAGTATTCCCCAGATGTAGCCAGGATTTTAAACGAGAAATTCACTGGAACGCCACTAGAGGAGATTCTATCAAAAATGCGAAGTGACATCCTGCAGAATAGCACCAGAAACATATCTACCAGTCTCGGAGAAATTTGGTTCGATAACATGACGAAATTCATAGATATCCTGAAGGATGTCGAAGTTTATCTTGGATACTGCATCATACAGGTAAATATCGGATTTTACATTTTCATACATTTGATAACAATTACAATGACTATTGAAAAAACATCTCTAACAACACCATTAAGGAAATGCATTTCAAAATCCCTTGTAAAGCCATCAAAATTGAAACTATGACAAAATAAATTATGAAATATTACCGCATTTTGTTTTGAATACACTGACACTTATTGATAAACTCACTCTTGTGTTATTTACCATTATTAGTATCATTGCCATTTTTGTTTCAATTACATTTTTAAATAATAGTCCGGTCAACTAAAGTCAGCTACCGTAAGTAACAGTACACAGAACAACCCATGGATGATGCCCAAAAGTGACATCTCTCTCTCTCTCTCTCTCTCTCTCTCTCTCTCTCTCTCTCTCTCTCTCTCTCTCTCTCTCTCTCTCTCTCTCTCTCTCTCTCTGGAAAATCGCCTCTGGCTGGTTAGAAAGCCTTGCATAAATGCCCATTCCACACCCGACGACCATATCCCCACCCCGGTTATGAACACAGATAACAAGAGCTGTGAGGACAGCACAGGGCATTAGTTTAGCTGTGTTATGATCATGTGGTCATATTTTGAATCGGTATTCGTCTCCAGACGTCTACACATTTTCATGCCGCTGGATACAGACAGGCATGGACGACATAGTAAGGGTGACTACGCTCAACATTCCTTTGCTTGAAAGCCACTTACTGGCAAGTCATTACCTTAATTCCTCTTCCTCCACCAGTTATTCGCAAGTCTTGTGGTCCTGAGCCAATAACAAAGCTTCAGGTTAGATTCACTTGGAGTTATATCAGCATATCTGCATACATGCGACTCAAGTCACAAGATCGCGTTTACTGGACCTCCTAAGCAGCTGTGGATATTCGGAGTTCCCTAGGCAACTAAGAAGCAATATTGAGGATTACTCTACCTACCTCCGTAGTAAGGGAAAAGCGAGAAATAATATCCCAAACATTGCCAGTTTCATTCTAACGCTGGCCAGCATACCTCGGCTGGTGAGATATCCCACCTCAGTTGTCAAAAAATCGAACAAGAAGACAAATTTGACACCAGTCATCATCGATGCTTTTGTCTGCGCGTAGCAACATATCAGAGAGACGTAAAACTACAGTTGGTGCAGAACTGACCAGATTCTGCATATCAATATTGGCCATAAGTGAGGCCCTCAGAAAGACAAGTCAAAGAAGTAAGAGCTGGTTACACCTTCTTTTTGAGTGTGCTCTCAATAATGAAGGGCTCCGTGCAGCTAAGTTTGCTTACCATAAAATTACATCTAGGGAACAAGCCCACAAATCTACTGAAATTACGTCAATAACAGACAGGGCAAAAAGAGACTTCCACTGATTGAGAAAAGGCTACGCATTCAATAACCAATACAAATGAGATCAAAGACAAGTTTTATGAAGATGTTAAATACCGAAGTCATTTGAAATATTCTTCTCTATCAGATATAAATAAATAAGTAGAGACAATATAAAGAGTGAAATTTGTCCACACAAGTCAACAATATAATTTTAACCTCTACATACTGGCAGTCAAGTGCATAAAATGTTACGCATATATAATTTAATTGCTTGAATGTTAGTTTTAAATTCTTTTTTATTTACTTTTATTTCATCGCATGCTTTTGCAATCACTTTATTTACTGGATTTCGCAATTATTTAGAAAATTCAGTTCACTTGTTGCATAATTTTAGCTGACATAGTTAATGACCTTGATTCAGAATTCGTAAACACAGAATGTAAAACATTGGTTGTAATCAAGTTCATTCTTATCTTTCGTCAGCTCTGTGGTAAACAGCCTTTATTATTTTTTATTATTAAATATTTTAGTAAGATTCGCTCAGTACAATCAAATTGTAAATAACCTACGCCCTAATTGACGTATTACTTTACTGCATTGTTCGAAAAAGTGACCACGTGACTTCGTCACGTGATTTAACATTTGCGCAAATAACTAACGTTTTTTTGTGTTTTCAGCTAGTCATAAATTGATACCTCTGAAGTTCAATGGTACTTTTGTGTTGTGACCAGTTGAGCTAAATGTTCTTGGACAAAAATATTTATTGGAAATTATTCAGAATTCTAAAGTCGTAAAATTATTCTTGATTCATAAACTGCAGCAAGGAACTGTTGATATAACATCACTAAACCGAATATAGAAGACGTCATCGCCATCCAACCTGGAAATTAATCGGGATCCGAACTTTTATTCATTTTGAACTTTTTAGTGCTACTACTTAATATATTATTCATTCTTGGATTAATATTTTGATCAGATTCACAAACCGAAGGTCATTTTTCATATTTTACCTTATTTTCAGAGGAAATAAATTATCTTTTTAAATATTATAAAACTTCTTGGCTTCACTCCTTTCTTTGCGACTTTGTACGAGCCTAGACACATAGCAAAAAGAACAGACAACAACAACTTGTGTCGTGTGTATATGTGTTATGGCGTGTCTTATGACTGAGATGTAAGCCTCAACTTACCAGATTATTTTTTTGCCGAAGACACAGACTTTTCATTAACGGCTTCAAATTATAAGCTCGCATTTTAGAAACGAAGGTTTCATCTTCTCTGATGGCTGTAGGATTGGAAGGCATAGATCATAGTGTTGAGGTGACCCTGACAGCACTTTGCAAGATTGCACGTTTTATTTATTGGAAAACGGCTAATCAACCAAACAAAAGATCTGAATAATGTACTATATTTTGCTACTACTTTTAGGTGCCAATATTTGGATAAATTTGTTTAGCAATATAATTTATAACTGGTGATAGCTAATGAGTTTAAAATGTGTGCGGGAGATGGAGGTGAGAGACACTTTCTCTTTTGACTACTTCCTCTTAAAATGTCATCAAACTCAAAACAATTGTCAAATATTTTGATATTTTATAACTTTTCTTCTTTGGCTTTAGAAACCTGAGACTGTTCAGTGTCAATCTCGAAACCGAATGTAGCAGGCCCAGAACCTTTCCACATCTCAGTTTGTCTCTGAGGAAGAAATTTTACTGTCATTGTCTTGGAAATATAAACAAAAGTGTGTTAGTATGCAAAACACAAAACAAACAGATAATCACAAAGAATGAAAAAATGGAACGTTAGAGATGTTTTCTAATTCAGTTTTTTTTAAAAAAAAAACAAAAACAAACATATTTGACGACTTTCAATAACGTCAATTTTGTCGGTGTATTCCATTAGTACTTCAGTTTTATGTGTTACAATATTGATTTAATACAAGCTAAACCATTTAGTAATATAAATGTACTGTAATATTTAAGGGTGAAAAAATTTCGAAATAAACATCAACGAAATTTAAAAGAGGCAAAAGGGTGTATTCTCAATCCCGCCATCACGCTAGGTGCACATATATCACCGCTGTACACAGTATAACCTTTAAAAATTGGTGCTGAATAATTAGTGTTCACCGATTATAGAGTTTAGTAGTAATTAGCATTAGCAAAAGTAGTAGATGTAATAATAGTAGTAGTAGTTTTACACAGTCAAGATTGTTTTATATCCACTGTGCTACAAAGTCGTACTTACGGGTACATGTTATTCACGTGCAAATTTATGTTCCATTCAATATTAATGTGTCGTACTATCATTAATCCATCCTATAAATGAAATCATCACCGATATACACATGCATCAATAAAAGTTTATATATATATATATATATATATATATATATATATATATATATATATATATATATATATATATATATATATATATATATATATATATAAGACCTATATGGCGATCGTTGTAACCAATGAACCAAAACTTCACCTGCCTTTACAGATATGTTTTGAATATTGCAAGATTCCTGACCTTTATAAAGAGGTATATAACTTGTATCTCTTCTCAAACATCAACATATTTCCCCAAGGATAACATTTATGCACAGGCACACGGATGAAGATATCTAACTATTCCTCTGACACTGGCACAAAGATGTCATTTTATTTGATACTGCGATGATGCAAACTACTTTGTCCACCATCCATCAAACGAATTGGTTGAGCATCTCCTTTAAGGATACGTAAAAAAGCTCATCTTTTATTAAGCCGAAATAATTACATTAGTCATTTTGAATGCCGGTATAACTGGGGTAATCAGTACAATCGAGGCGCTGAAATAGCGATGCATACGTTGCCTTTATCTATCCAACGCCTTATTCATCAAATAAGGATAAGTTTAATTTGCATGGTTGGAGCCGTCTCTGCTTATTCGCTGCAGTGACCTCTAAAGGCAAGATGAAATTATGGTTTGGTTAATAAAAATCTGGCCACAGGAAGCGAAAGGTAAGTGACCGTTGAAAACAAGGAATTTTTATAGGTAATTTGCTGGTATGTGGAATTGAGAGTAGTCGGTGTGGGCAGGTGAACACAGGTAACTGTTAGACAGGTTTCTATGGAACAAGTACAAACCAGATTTTAAATTATGAAACAAAGCCATGGAAACATCAGATCCAATGATTTTGGTACTACTATATTAAAAACATCTCTTTTCAGATATGGCATATGACATCAATACTTTTACGATCAAATTAAAGGACCAAAGTATTCAAACATATGAATTGCAGTTGACATCGATAATTACAAGATTTAAAGAATCGTTCTAAACAGCATTGGCTAGAAAGTCTTGCATTTCACTCGGCACTTAACCAATAATTGCCGCATGGCGATCTCACTTATTTGCTCTGTCCCCTCTTCATATATCTCGACTTCTTCACGGAACAAGCTATTTTTTTCCATATTGTTTAATCTGTAATAAATTATTTTAAAATCGATCTAAATGGATTTATGTCAAAAAAATAATCAAAACATATTATTTGGATACATTTAGAGATAATCTATTGAATTTTACCTAAATAATTTACAACACTGGATTATTAATCAAGGGAAAGATCTAAAATACTAAAGTGTTAGTAATAAACGGTGTGTCTACTTACAGAACGGTTCTTTTTTTTTGTTAATTAGAGAGCATAATGCGATCTGTACAAGGTACTTATATTAACTGTAGTTCGACTATGTAATGATTAATATGATTTTTTAGAGAACATTGCATTACCCAGCACTCAGAATGAAACGTGGGATTAAGTAGTGAACTTGCGAAAGTCCTTTTCAATTTTGGATGTAAGCACATCCACTAGTATTTCTTGACTGACCAGTCCTTCACTCTGTATCGCCATGGAAGATAAAATCGGAAACATGGACTGAAACTAAATATTTTACATTGAGCGGTCAACAATATGATTTATGTGACTCGCATTCCGTCTATGCTTTTTTTGTGTACGAGACAAACATAACTAAACAGGCTAAAAACAACCTAAGGTAGTATGATTTTATGTACTTGTGGAGTTTGTAAAATCAATAACTCTCATTGATTATTAAAGACTCATTAGACGTAAAAATGTATTCTATGTCATTTTCATTTTCTTTTATCTTCTTCAGAGGGCGGATGCAGATATTGCGGAGACCCAGAAACAAATGACATACAGCATAATCGTCATGTTGGTCGTCTGTGTATTATTGCCAATTCTGGCTTTCTCTGTACACAAGTTGGCAAACAAAATCCACCAATTTGCCTTAGCTCTGGAACAGAAAGCACATGACTTAACGGAGGAAAGGAAACGGACAGAGATGCTTCTTTACCAGATGTTACCCTCGTCTGTGGCGAAGAAAATGATGAGGGATAAATCTGTTCTCCCAGAATTCTTTGCGTCTGTGACCGTAATGGTTTCAGACATAGTCGATTTCACGGACATCGCTTTTCGCAGCACACCTGTACAGGTGGTAGACATGTTGAACAGCATGTACAAAATCTTTGATGGACTGATATGCAACTATGACGCATACAAAATAGAAACTATTGGTATGTGCGATGAAATCTAATGTAGTAAAGTTTTATCGATTCATTTCTCTTATTTAATGAAAGTTTTACACACAAAACGATGATATCAGATCCTCAAAAGAACAAAACCAGGTAGCAGCCAATACATATAACATCAAATTTAGGGACTGAAAGTCTCAAAGAAAATGCTTTACTCATTGCATTATTCAAAAGACGTATCGTATATGCACCGACTACTTAACATTTCACTGAACATGGAGAAATCGATTTATAGCAACTTGGATTTGTTCGTGTTACATAAGCAGAAATGGACATTTGTCTATGTTCGATCAGCGTTGACAGCGAAACTATTGGTAGAGAGTTTATAACACAATGAATGCCCCATCGTAGTCAGTCTGGTAGTCGGGCCACAAATTGACCTATATTCTTACTTTACCAATTGCTTAGGCCTTTCTCTTTGGAATTAAGCTTGTTTTGGATAGGATAATGATCCAAAGGCAGCGTGAGACTGTTAGACTTTCTGATAAACACCAATTGCCAATTTCTAATTTGTCTATAGGTCATATTCAAATTTTTCTAATATATTTCATTCTCGCTGTGAGCACAACACTTCCGTTTCTCTTCCATACACCGATGTGGTACAGCGAATCTGACATTGAGCGCCTCATTCGTATGGTCTCATTCACATATGACACATAACTTGTCCATCGTCTAAACATTTGATTTACATAATCTAAAATACGTACGCATATTGGCTGAAGCATCATCATATCATTAAAGAAATACCATACGAAGTAAAATGGAGTGGATTAAACTTGGGCATCTGATTCACTTAAATCCCGTGCAGTGCCATAACAAATTACATGGTCGTAATTAAGCTTGGGTACAGTCCAAGTATATGTGTAATATTCATTTAAATATTTTGTAATGCAATAACAAATAACATGATCCAGATGAACTAGATATGTTAATTTTATGACTCACTTAAATCCTCTGCAATGTTATAAATGTGAGAATAAAATTTGTTTTGTTCCCGTATGATAAATGATACTGTTTAGATTGTTATCTTGAAGACAGATTTAGAATACTAAAATGTTGCTACCATTTAGTGGCTTAAAAAATTATAAAATGATAGAAGTAATACCATGTTATGATGCGAACTTAATAACAAAGTTAATTTTCATCTGAACCGCTTCGATGGCCAAAGCGGTTAATACGTGGATTCAGTTTCCGGCCGAGTCATACTAAAAATAATAAAAGTTATACTAGCAGCTGCCTAGCTTGGCGCTCTGCATTAAGATGTTATTGTTGGGACTGGTTGGCCTGGTGTCAGGATAATGTGAGACTGAGTTGGCTATGATCCGTGTCTGCGACATGATGCCACTGTACTAGACATCAATATAAACTGCCAAACCATATGTAGGTATCGTAGCGGTATAACTGAGAATTTGTTAAAATTCCGTTGAAATTCAAAATCTCACACACGCTATTTAGTAATGCATTTGTTGCAGTTTGTTTAACTGAGATACGCAGAAACATTTCATTAATAATAATAATAATAATAATAATAATAATAATAATAATAATAATAATAATAATAAATTAATAATAATAATAATAATAATAATAATAATAATAATAATAATAATAATAATAATAATAATAATAATAATAATCCACAGGAGATGCTTACATGGTTGTTTCTGGTCTACCTACCAAAAATGAGGATAAGCATGCACCCGAAATAGCCTTCCTCTCCTTAGACATGCTGTCAGCAGCTGGAAAAATAAAAGTACCCCATATGCCAGAGAAGTCTGTGCAATGTCGGATTGGAATAAGTACTGGTAAGTGCAACTACTGAACCTGTTCCATAACCACATAAAAGAGCATTTTTCAGAGCTGGGGTGGGGCTTGGTTTTCATTGTAATCTTTTGCATAAGAGTCAACCATCAGTTTTTTTCGATCTATGATGGTGTATTTCTACCATCTTTTCGATGTACCCTCAATTGTTTTCTCCAGCGACGACGCTTTGCACCGTTGTTCCTTGGTTTACTAGAGAGCTATATCCAAGTTACGTTTTAAATATTTTATGATGCAAAATAATGCATACAAATAGTGTGGAACATGAATAAGTCTTCATGTGAACTGGGTCGATTACAATTTGAAAAACAAATAGCTACAGCAATTTTATCCGGCCAATGGGTCAGAAGATCAATATAGTTAATGGCATTATGATATTTTTGACATAAACAGAAGATGGGCGGGGTTTTTAAATTTCACTAATCAATTTTCCAAACCATACATCGAACCGGCACGCGCATTATCCTAGTATAAATTAAATCATGCGCATGCCTTGTTCTGCATAAAATCTGATATACTATTAATTCTTTAAGTGATCTTTCTCTCGATTGTCATTGTTTCAGGTCCCGTTGTGGCAGGAGTCGTGGGTACGAAAATGCCGAGATACTGTGTATTTGGTGACACTGTCAACACGGCGTGCAGAATGGAATCAACAGGGAAGGGTAAAACGTGAAGTCGTTTTTCAGCTATATTTCTAACTGAACCCTTTCTTTCACGATAAAGCCAAGCTTTTTATCGTAGATTCCTAAGGCTGGAATTAAGATGCTAACGTTAATTCTAGCCTTCTGCATCTATGATAAAAACATGGCTTTCTCTTTCTAAGTGCACGTTTACAGATGTTGAACTTACTTTCTTGTTGAAAGATGGCTTGGTTTTCAACTATGTTTAATGAGAGGTTTTAGCACATGCTAGTCTAAACATGGAGTCGAGTGTTTGTGAACCCAGAAAACACGTAGTAAACATGACGACACAGTGGAAACTACAAGCTGATTTTCACATGTTCGAACGTTGGTTAAGTATAGACTCGAACACAAGCGGAAATGGGTCAAATGTGTAAGTAATATGTAGAGGCATTGGATTACTCCGCCAAACGGTGTCCCCATTTTGAGCAAGTTAAGAGTGATAGCAGATAAGGCGCTAAAGGGACAAACATTACCATAATTACCAGATTAACAGAAAAAGGGCATTAAACGATCATATTCCTTGTCCAATATTCTTACCATTCTTTCCTTTTTCAAGAAATGAGCTTCCTTTCTCTATGAACATATATATATATATATATATATATATATATATATATATATATATATATATATATATATATATATATATATATATATATATATATATATATATATATACATATATATATATATATATATATATATATATATATATATATATATATATATATATATATATATATATATATATAGTTTTAGCACATGTGAAGACAGAAATGTAGAGGTTTACAAACACAACGTTTTTGTGTTTGTTTGTCGTAGTAACTATGTGTTGTATTTGCCTTTGAAAAAGACTCATTAAGAGTCAAAAGCGCTTAGGCTAGTTAGTTACTAGTTTCGTACCGTTCGTCGTCAGTTTATTGCATATATTTTAATTAATCCCTGACACACGTGATCCCTTGGTGGATCCAGTACGCTTGAGAGCGTTGTTATTCGCCATATGATTTGTATTCTTTATATATATATATATATATATATATATATATATATATATATATATATATATATATATATATATATATATATATATATATATATATATACATACATACATACATACATACATACATACATACATACATACATACATACATATATATATATATATATATATATATATATATATATATATATATATATATATAATTTATTTACGTAGCGGAAAAATCTAGAGAACCCGTATATCGTTTTCTTTCCGTCTCTCTTTATTTTACCTTTCGTTCTCTTTATCATGGTCTTAATGCAGGAGATAAATTAAATTCTGTAACCATTCTAAATTTCTTCTTTTTCCAAATAATTTATCTTAGCACGATTCCTTTTAATTGCGCTGAAAGCACTATGCACTCTGTCTTGTGTAACTTTGCGCTGAAAGCACTATGCACTCTGTCTTGTGTAACTTTGGTTATTGATTTTTGTATGCTTTGATAACAGGTCAGAGGAATCAGTTGTGACTGTATTTGAGGAAATTTAGGGTTTTTTGGACCACAATGTGACTAAATACACGACTAGACTTTATCTGTTTTGGGGTACCTTTAGGTTAGTGTGTGCAGGCAAGACTATGGGTGACGTAGCTCGCAGTCCCATGTTCAAATCTCAGAAGGAGACGTAGTTTTATAAACGTATGTAACCATATATTTTGGGAAAAGTCAATATAATCAAGTTTCCTTGCATATTTTTCGAAATATACTCCCAGTAATATGAGACGAATCATGCAGTACGACGTTTGCCTGGAAAACTATAACTACACAGATTTTCAAAACGCATAAGCAATCTGTATATTTTTAATCGCCCTTGTTTGTTATTCATTGTACAAAATCAAGCCGTGTATAAATGGATCTATACCTAATAAACTATACAAAGAATGTTCAGTGTATATAAATGTTTTCTCTTACTACAATACTGTGAGATTCTAAATGATAAAAACGTAGCGTTTTAGCCAATGGACAATCTACGAATAAGCTAAATAGTTTATAATACTAAATATGTTGATAGATTCAACGGTGTATTTAAAATGATTATTCCACTAAGGGAAAAAGATTTTTCTCTGAAGTTTTAATTTAGCTTTGACGAATAAAAGACGCATTTGGATTTGTATTTGTTATAATGTCTACAAGAATCAGTCAGTTTTTGTTATTTAGAACATAGTTAGGTTTATGTCTGTTCTTTTACGAGAATTAAGTGACAACCAAAATCTTAATGGCATAACAATTTGACAATGTAGTCATAAAAAATAATGCATTGTAGATGGAAATATATTTTATTCTAAACCTAACTGATAACATGCTATCAGCTCTGATTTGTAGTCAGCATTAATTAATTGATGAACTATGTCGATGATGATACCATAATAATAATGATATATATATATATATATATATATATACACATATATATATATATATATATATATTTATATATATATTTATATATATATATATATATATATATATATATATATATATATATACATACATACATACATACATACATACATACATACATACATACATACATACATACATACATACATACATACATACATACATACATACATACATACATACATACATACATACATACATACATACATACATACATACATACATACATACATACATACATACATACATACATACATACATACATACATACATACACACAATTATGACACTAAATATTTTATATTGTACAGAAATGACATTACAAACATTTTCTTTGGACATATACACATATATTGTCGTTGTTGTCGTTGTTGATATCGTCTTTTTTGTCGCTGTTGTCGTTGTCGTTGTCGTCGTTGTTCTTGTTGTCGTTGTTTTGGGCTTAACACCATTTAGCAGCACACGATAGGCTATACATGGCGACCAGTATTAATGGTGAAGGAAGAAACAGGGAAACCGCGGAAAGAATCACCGACCCACGAGAGGCTACTGGCAAGCTTTCTCACCTATCACTTTCGCCAAATCTATGACTCGAACCCACGCAGACAGAGGTGAGGTGGCAGTAATCCATAACGGAGACCTCTTTAAACAACTCAGCCTTTCGGAACCCGGAAAAAGGATATTGGAAAATCACAGCAACGTGGTCAAAATGTGTATCTGACATTGCAAATGAATATTACATTGTGGGAAAAAAAAAGGACGACTTTGTTCATGTTTCTCTTACCTGTAATGAACAATATTTTTTGTGGAAATTTTGAAGAAAGAAAATAAAATCCAAAAATATAAATTATTATTTGAGGAACAGAAGAGAAATGCGATATATTAAAGAACATTAAGCAGGAAATATTAGAGTTTCGCTGAGGATTGTGGGATTATATTGATGAGGAAGCGCAGGAAGATAAAGGAAAAAGAAAAGCAGAACAACTAGAGAAATCTAGGACAAAATGCATTGAATATGTTATATTAAAATCAAATGCTCGATGATATGAGCTGGGAGAAAAAAAGGACTAATGATGTTTTATCTTGGGGAAATACATTAGGTCAATGCGACAATAAAAAATATATACTTTAATGATGGGAAAATATATCAGACCAAATAAATATCTTACAAGCCAAACACAATTCTATTTGGAATTATTCAAAAGCAAAATTGCTAAGCTATATGCTAATGATATTCAAAAAGCTCCAAATAGATTGCTTTATCACAATATGGAACGTAGTCGATAGGAAAGTGAATCTTGCAACGGTAAACTTGCAATAAATGAATACAGCATATCTCTAAAAATAGAGAAAATACCAGGCTTAGATCGATTTACGGCAGAGTTCTATAAATTCTTTTGAGAAACCATTGGGCTACTTCTGTGCAAATCAATACATTATAGATATACTATAGGAAAACTTTCAGATTATCAGACTCAAAAAATCATCACATGTCTACCAAAAGAGGAAACAGATATTTGTTGGGTTTTTTTAAATGGAGATCTATATCGCTACTAAATATTTATTATGAGATAGCTTCGAAAGCTATTTCAGCTATGATTGAAAACAGAAAGACTTCCATCTATAATCAGTGAACCTCATAAAATATATGTGTTAGGTAAATTCATTGGAGAAAATACTAGGCTATATATAATAGCATGGATCAGCTAGAGAATGTAATATATACGGTTTATTATTATTGTTATTATTATTATTAATATAATTATTGTTGTTATTAATTATTATCATTCTTATTATTATTCTTATTATTATTATTATTATTATTATTATTATTATTATTATTATTATTATTATTATTATTATTATTATTATTATTATTATTATTATTATACTTTGAAAAAGATTTCGACGAATTAACTGGAGCTTTGTGGACAAGGCTTTACAATCTTTTAACTTTGGCGATTCTGTCTGTAAGTGGCTTAAGCTGTTTTATAGTAACTCTAAAAACTGTGTTATAAATGATGGAAATATGGAGTCACTTTTTATTCTTGAAAGAGGATGCCGTCAATGGGATCTTCTCGCCTCTAATTTGTTTATTGCCGGAATTGAAATTTTACCTATAAATTTAAAGCAAATTGCGAATGTACTGGGGTTCATCTTTGATGTGAGTCAGCATAACTTAGGTCCGTATCATGATGACGCTTTAGTTCTTATTGATAGATCTCATCATTCTCTTAAAGCGACTATAAATATCTTGTAAGACAGTTTTCTATTATCTGGACTTAAATATAAATTTACAAAAGCAGATGCTATTTAGATTGGAAACAATAACTTTTCCAATGAAAGAATATGTTCCCATATGGAACTAAATTGGTTTCCTTCCAACTTTAAAATTCTAGACATCGATTTTTCTCTAGGCTAACATCGAATGGTGAAAATTAATTATAAAAAGAAACTAATAAAGGCAATGATACTTTTGGCAAGTTAAAATCAATGACATTTTTCATAAGTAGGTAAAGTAAATGTTGTAAAAATTATTGTTCTGTCAATATTCGTAAAACATTTTTATAACAAGCATAAAAAATTTAAGAGTTAAATCGATTTTTATTTAAGTTAGCATCGGGGAAAAAAAGTAAAGAAAATTAAATGTGATACAATAGTAACAGTGGAGAATGAGGGAGAATTAAATATGATACATTCATTAGATATATTATAAAAAGAGGGCTAAAATATTAATGGAAAACAAGGATGGAGCGTGGCAGAACCCAGTCAGTACAATAATATATTTATGAATATGGAGAATATTTGAAATTTAAGAATGAGAAAATTGTAAGAAATTTTTAAGCTCACTGAAAACAATTTTTGGAGAGATGTAATTTTGGCAGATTCGAATTGGAAATAGAATCGGTAAAATCCAATTGAGTATATATTCCTGATTTTTCTTTTAGCTGCCGACATTGAAATTCCTAATGAAGGTATATTGTATCTAAATATTATATTCACACTTGTAGATTCAACATAAAACTCCTTCCATTTATAATTTAAGCAGATAATTGAAGCGCATAAGAACATTGATAAACACGCTGCGAAGTCATATAAAAGAGAGAACCAATTTCTTCACAGATGGATGGGCCTCACCCATGAACTTGCAACTTGTGTCATGTGGTAAACAGAAACTAATAATGTAATATTAAGAAGTCTAGGTCACCAATACAATATTCATGCGTCAGCCTATCTAATCTGTGTCAAAAGATAGTATTGCGTGCAATATGCATGGGGGGGAAAGGGTCCTTTTGTGCATTATTTATTGTCCGTCAACTAATTAATAACAAGAAATGTTTTGATTTGAGCTTGGAATAGTGTTCCCCGACCCAGCGGTCAACCAGTTGCTGAAATATTAAAGACAACATTCTTCACCTATGAACTACAATCCAAGTACCAGCCCATCTGTCACTCTGTTGTTGATTATTAAAAATGGGCTACTTGACGACCTTGTTCCCGACATATGAAACATTGATTATGTGAGCTTACTGTCCTAAGCGTGGTTGTTTTTGAGTAAATCGGTCTCCCTAATGAGCAGATAGCGGAACAGTTGCTAATTATGATATGTATAATTATAATACCTAACTTCATTACGTTTCACATAAATACCGTTAAATGTAATTATGAACCAAAGTATACTACATGTCAGACTTATTCGCCAGGCACTTTTGATATCTCAGGCAGTTTATATGACTCTACCGTACATTGTCAAGGTTTCTGTGACCAAAACAATCTTTCCAAGAGCTGGAGCTAATTTTCAAATCTGCATTAGCTATGTAATTTGTAATGCATAGGTATACGAAAGATTCTTGATGCTTGCGTAATGTTATGTGATATAAGTTGAATACAGTGATTTCAATTTATTAGGCTTTTCCTTTTTATTTCAGCAAGAAAAATTCAGATTTCGCAGACTACATATGCTGCTCTGTTGATTTCGAAGAAACAATTCAGATTTATCAGGCGAGGCTTTACTGAACTTGAGGTCTCTCTCTCTCTCTCTCTCTCTCTCTCTCTCTCTCTCTCTCTCTCTCTCTCTCTCTCTCTCTCTCTCTCTCTCTCTCTCTTCATATATAAACATCTATTTAATATATGCTCTTTTTTATTCTTCATAAGGCTTAAATATATAAACAAATATACACTACAAGAAACAAAGTAATAAATTAGAAGTAAATGTTGGGTCTACTTAAAATTGAAATTTGGAGTAATATCGTTAAGTGAATACGCTTTGTTACAACTTTTCCATTTGATCTGGAATGAATACGTTTAGTTATTTTTGTCGATTCAATGCAATATTGTGATTATGGTCTCGACTTATCTACATGAAGTGACTTGCATCGGATTCCATCAGCGTCTGCCAATTTAATCGTATTGAAGTATGTTGACATCGGCATGCGTGTTTCTGTTCTGTCATTAAATGACTTAGATCATAATGTGGGGGAAATATGAAGCCTTTTCTTTGCAATTATCGAAAAGATGCTGTGGAATTTAATGTTTATTTTCATTTTGAATGCAGTAAGGAAGATGAAACTGCACTTAGAAGATAAAACTAGAAATTATAGTACAATTTCAAAATGTGTAATACTGGCCGCCATGAATAGCCTATCGTGTGCTGAAAAATGGCGTTAAGCCCAACAACAACAACAACAACAAAATGTGTAATCAACCATGAGAACCCATGATATGGCTTATGTCATTCAGATGTACCGAACAAAGAAAGTATATTTTTGAGGAAATTCAAGATATAAAATGATAAGCACACTTTTTGCGATTCTTATTGCCAGCTAAAGAAGACAGTTTATGTCTTATTACTTGCGTGTTATTGTGAAGACCCTGTATGGCGTCTATAGCTACCCTAAAATTGAAACATTACTAGCGTGCGGCAGTCCATGAAATATCTGCTTTAGTACATTCATAACAAATGTTTACGTTAGAAAATGTTTCATTTCGATTGACCAAGACGAGTACAATATGATGGTGTTTAATATCGATAAATACTGACCGATTGTGACAATGTAAAGTTAATGGAGAAGAAACTGAGCTTATACATACATACATACATACATACACACACACATATATATATATATATATATATATATATATATATATATATATATATATATATATATATATATATATATATATATATATATATATATATATATATATATATATAATATGTGTAAAGAAAGTACGCTCTATTAATGATATACCACAAAATGTATAAATTATTTTTCGTTAAAATGAAACGAAGCTTGCTGAATTGAATCATTGAATCATCGTACATACTGGACAAATATTTGGAGTTGGGTTTGCCATCAAAAACACCCTCCTGACCTCTTTTGAGCCTCCGTCAAGGGGCACAGAACGTCTCTTTTCCATCCGCGTTGCCACTGCTGAAGGTCCTGTCAACATCCTCAGTGTCTTCCCCCCCCACACGTCTCCAGAAAACATAAAGCATCATTTCTATGGGCAGCTAAACGAACAGATGAAAGGATGTTTTAAGGATGAGCTACTATTCTTCCTAGGGGACTTTAATGCTAGAGTTGGAGCTGACCATAAGTCATGGCCAACCTGCCTCGGACATCATGGCAATGGAAAGATCAACGAAAACGGTCAATGACTGTTAGAGCTGTGCACCTATCACGACCTGTGCGTTACAAACACCTTTTTCAAGTGTAATGCACAACACAAATTGTTATGGAAACATCCCAGGTATCATCGCTGGCACCAACACGACTTAGTCATCACCAGGCGCTATGCCCTGCATAGCATCATCTTCACCAGAAGCTACAATAGTGCAGACCATGCCCTTGTATGCAGCATGATGCGCCTAAAGTCACGAAGA
>JAEAOA010001385.1:5367266-5587266 GCA_016746295.1 Potamilus streckersoni | reverse complement strand
TTATTGTTCGTGGATTCTCTGACCAACATTTATTGACCAATTGTTAATTTACAGACAAGAACATTTATTACGCCAATCGATTATGCATTCTGCGCGTACCAAGCTTTATTCGTTTTGTTTTATTCATTTTTCAAAAGGAAGTTCTGTCACTTGTGTAACATGAAGTGTAAAATTATTCTATGTATACCTGCCTGGAAGTAGTTTATCTATGTCAACTGTATCTTGAGTCATCATTATTGCTGCTTTTCAAATTAAACTAACCTTTGCTTCTGCTAAACTCCTCTGGTTTTAACACTTCAACTTCTTTATCTCACCCAAAGTACTAAATAAATGTATTTATATGTATTTATATTGTACTACATGATTTGTGTTGGTATTGAAAAATTGTGTTATATTCTATTGTGTTGTATTATATTGCATTGTACCATGTTGTATTGTAAATAACAAAATAAAAACAAATAAACAAAATTATTAAACGATTGTACCTAAACAGTACACGTCTTAGTCGTCAAGTTCAGGTGATGTGACTCCACGGTGTCCGTTCGTATATTATTCTTCTTGGAGCTGCTTACATTAAAAGGAAGCCTAGATAACTTTCAATGCATTCCAAACACTATACAACATCTTTATCAACTAAACAAAAGAACTGTAATTTGCATTTATTTTCATTAATGCATTATAGTGCATATATATGGTGTTTGATTTGACCAAGAGTGACCGACTTATTAGAACTTTGCGTGTGTTGTACTTAAACATACTTAAGTTAACTTATAGCTTTGAAAAGTGACATATGTGCAAATGTCTTCTAACATATAATATTGGTTCTCGCAACTCCAGATTCAAGTTCAGAAGACACGTTACTCAATTATGTCAAAATAGACCCTTATTCCGGAACAGACTGCAGTGCAAAGTATATCTCTCTAAAATATGACCTACAATGATACGTTTTTCGGGGACTGATTGTTTCAGCGCTAGGTGATATGAGAGTCAATTAGGAGATAATGACAAATACACTTCATTTAATGGCGGAAGTATAATAAATATATTTTAACTCTACATTTTTTCGATCAGATAGTTGAGTTTGAGTGCATTGTTATAACATCATCTAGTGGATTTCATTAGCTGTGTAAATTAATATTTGATGCCAACCAACCAGTAGCGTGTAACAGTGTTTGATTGTTACTTTGTATATCGGCCAAATATATTATTGCAAATTGACTTCAAAAGTGTATATATATATATATATATATATATATATATATATATATATATATATATGTGTGTGTGTGTGTGTGTGTGTGTGTGTGTGTGTGTGTGTGTGTGTGTGTGTGTGTGTGTGTGTGTGTGTGTGTGTGTGTGTGTGTGTGTGTGTGTGTTTCAGAGTCCATTGACCAATGCATTTAGAAGAGTAGTTTATTAACGAATACTTGGCACTAGTTTATACAAGATCATTTAACTTTAATAATATTTTAACATAATTTGAATGCTTTTAAGTTCACGATGTTTGTGGCGTTTATTGTGCCCTACTAACATATTGTTGTCCTACAAATCAAGTTCAAAGCATGTATTTATGTTTTATTTATTTTATTGGACGTTCATTTCTACCATTAATTTATAGAACATTGCCTCATGCAAATGTACAACCACCATTAACTGTTCATCCAATTTAGTGCTAGTTTTACGCTCCATTGCGCTTTGCACAAACCAATGGTTGGTAGTACAGGTGAATTAATTATTAGCGTTTAGGCTACTTTGGAGGTAATTCATCCAATTCTTTCCTGCTGTGTGTGTTGTAACGTTAGTTTGAAAATGAAGAAAGACGATATTTGGAACTTACCCTTTTATGTTTTCTGAATCCGCTTCTGTGATCTTATATACACATAAAACAAATCATATGAAAGTAGTTGATTAGGTTTTCTAAACTAACAGTCGTAATCATTTAGTTTGCAATGCTCTCGGTTCTATGTTTCATGGTATATCCTATTTTGATGAATTTAGTCGTTGGATAACTATCAGGCTATTTCCAACATAGACACATATGAAGAAAGAAATTTACGTAGGGTCAAGGCCAAGAAGAATATCGACGAATTACTCAATAACAGCAATTGAATTAAAATCAAACACTGAAAACTCGTTGAAGGTATACCAATATTTCTAGAGAACTAAAGCTAGTTATAAAATTCCCAAATAAATAATTCACAGAGTCATGCATTATATATTTTTTTTATTGCGCACTATCAAGATTGTTTAGCCTACATTTCAAAGGGTCATATAAAACGGGCTTAAACGTTGCAGTTGGAGTTAAGATACACTGGTGACCTAATTCTCATTGTATAAAGACTGTCCCATGTTTACATTTTCATGTGAGCTGAAAAAGTACATGCTACTTCAAAAAAAAATTGTTAATTGTGTATGCTAATATTGAAGTCGATTCAAACCAACGTTAGATGTATTGCTTTTCGTGCAACGTTTTAACATACCTACTAACTTTGAAACATTTTATACGTTTCCCTTGAAACTGTACTGGAATAATGTGTTATCATTCTGATATTTAGTATTCATACATTGTTATTTGCTTGGTAGATGAAATAGTAAATATTGTATATTAATTTGTAGATGAAATATAATAGATTATATTATGTAGGTCAGTGATTCAAAATCAATCTCAACTACTCTATATCTAAAGGATTGAAATACGCATTCTACTCTTTCCGCTGGATGTGATGTTTATGTAACCAATGGCTTGCCATACAAGACTACTATTATTTGCATATCATAATTTGCAAAATATTGAGATACTTATGCGCATTATCTGCATTTTGCAGTACTTGAATTTTAGTTAGCTTTACTATCAAATATCCATCAATCTAAATTTCCATGCACATCTGTTGGGTATTATTTTACATTGGTTGTCCGTTTTCATCATTTAAAAATGTTCAGCATTGAAATCCTTATTATAAGAAGTTCATGTTGCATGGTTGTTTCGAGGCTTTGTATTATTCTCTCTCTCTCTCTCTCTCTCTCTCTCTCTCTCTCTCTCTCTCTCTCTCTCTCTCTCTCTCTCTCTCTCTCTCACTCTCTCTCTCTCTCTACAAAATACGATGTAGTTGCATTAATTAATAGATTAGAAAGATATATGTATTTGAAAACATTATTTGTGATAAGATTGGTTTTGATTTTAAAGTCACACTTAATTCGTTAGCCTATTAACGTATTTATATTATCTATTTTTATATCAATGTTTAAAGGTAAATCAATGTCACTCCGACCTCTTGAAGAAAATCCTTGCTAGGCTATAGATAGGTGACATTATTATATATTTTTATGAATTATATTTCTCAAGGATATCATCAGGTACAATGTTTTCGTCTTAATCATTTATGCTGTATTCAATCTACTTATAGCACTAATTTGCAAAAATCATTTTAATTACAATCCACATACACAATGTTTCCAATAAAACTAGTTTCAAAAGTTTAATTATTGTGGTTTTTATTTTTGTAACTTGCTGTTTAATTTTCTTATATGAATCTTACGTTTTTACTTTTATCTTTATAATGGAAATGTGATATCGACCATTAAAGTCCAATATTTTTCCGTATCCATTTAAAAATAATTTATTTTGTCAATATGATTTTATATTTTTTCCCGTGCTAAGGCGGTCGATTGCCAAGTAGCAATCAATAAGTTTAACAGGGAAATTTCTCGTGCTTGAATTTGCCGTAACTTATTGCCTTGCTTATTGATACACATAGAGGCATAATATAAGCTTGGCACCAGTTTCCCGTGTATCGGTGTTTCCTACCGGATAGTCTCGAATTCTTCCTCCACCAGTCATTCTGACAGCAATATTTGGCATATCATGCGCTGAAAAATGACGACAACCCAAACAACAGCAACATTAAAAGACAGCTGATATTACCATAGAGAGTGGAAATGTTTACATCGTCATATTTAAACATGCAAAAAACTTTATACGTACATAATAGAAGATATAAAAATAAGAACTTAATCTACAGATTTCGAATTTAGGCATCTTGGTGTATCTCTTTACTAACATCTATATTTCATTGGATCGTATATTCCAGTGTATATCTACAATTTCTGACCTTGACATACCTTATATAAAATCATAATTATCAACAAAATAATAAGTATCGTGCACATATTGTTTAATTATTAATTGCTTTACAGACAACGTTTGTAAATATTAGGTATATATTGAAATGTGCGAGCGCATCTCAGAATAACCCTCTCAATGTGACTCTTGCTCTCCACAAACACACTTACAATTACCGCTGCCTGATTACTTGATTAGAGTTACGTAATCTTGTAAGGGAAACAGGATAATAAAGAAACGTACTTAAATCGAACATAAGTTAGTGATTTTAAAAAAAAAATAAGAAAAACTTGGACTTATAATGTTTAGTTAAATTGGGCTCAGAACTGCCGTAGCTTAATACGCCTGCAGATCAGTGTCTATATTGTTTGTTCTACTGGTTACTCCCAACAGATCGGTCTGTGCAGCTTTGACAAGAACTCGACTCATAAGCGAGTATGTGCGATATTAAATGGCCTTATAAATGATATAGGTCATCTGTAAGGGAGATAATCAATGAAGCTCAATCTGGTTTCCGAAAGTAGTGAACTCCCGTAAATATGCCAATTCTAAAAACGTTAGGCTATGACGTATTTAACTAGATCTGATGGCAGATTTTTCCAAAACGTTCGATTCTATAGATTACCCAAAACTTGCTGAATGTTTAGTGAACAAAAGTATTGCAGGTAAGATTTTTGATCAAAAATATACAAAAGGATTTGAGAGAAATGTACAAATAAAATATTTGTTACTGGTATTTAAATGATTGTATTTCCTAATAGTATACCATTAATAAGTGTGCAGATGTAAGTGTTACTTCTACAAATGAACGTTGTTGAACAATTGTATTATGAAATAAGGATGAAGATTAATTTTGCTAAGTTTAACACTTTTCGAAACAGACTATTTACAAGAAACAAGGATCAGTGATAATAATAAGATCACCAATTGGAAATGTATTAACAGAAGAACATACATGGCTTCCAGTTACTCACAAACTCATAAACAGAAGATCCGATCACAAATTGATGATAAGGACTGGATGACAATGAAATCCTAAACGGAAACATCGTTGCTATCTACATGTGTAAGGAATACTTTACATTTGTCACATAGCGAATCAAGAAAGCAGTATATTCAAAACATATATTACTCGTGCCTTACCATAGAAAATATATCTTGAATAACCTGAAATAATCAAACAACATAAAATTCGTCGTTATATATATATATATATATATATATATATATATATATATATATATATATATATATATATATATATATATATATATATATATATATATATATATATATAATAAGGTATATTAAGTTAATTGTTTGTTAGTTGTAAATGTTATTCAATACATATTAATAAAACGTGATATTTTTTTGCTGAACTTGACCGTGTCCAAAATTTAATCATTTCTTCTTGACCTAATTGACGTTTAAAATTTGTCGTATTTCATTTATGAAAACATCTAATAATAACTTCGCTATGCTCTTTGTGTATGAGCTTATTAACATAATTATTATTCAGGTAAACTAGAAGGAGTAAAATGTTGATCAGGATCAGATATCCGAGGTTCCAGAGTAAATTATATATGGTATTGTGTTGTAAATAAACAAAGCTCATTAGATCATTCTAGAATGTTATTTTCCATTAAGTTTTGGTTGTTTTCTGAAAATACTAAGTGTGACGTGAAATCAAGCAGAATTCAAACCTGGAATTTTCTGTTTAAGATATTGAACAGTTAGCAAAGAAAATGTTTATTGATGCATTAGACTAGGTATATGCATAACATGCAAATCATCTGTTTGCAAAGGGCTTGCTAAATATTCTATTTTTTGGAATTATGTGTGAAAATCCAACTTTGGATGATTTAATTTTCTATTTTCTAAATTGTCAGACATTCGTCACAACAAAAGATTGCAAAAGTAATATAATTTGGAACACCGTCAAAAAAGTCCTTTGGTGTAACAAACTCCAATTAGTATACGTTTGTTTTTCAAACCTTTAGCAAATACATCATGGAATATTTGGGTTAGGCTAAAGGAAACAAAACCCAATCTAACTGAAGCATGCATATGGTGGAGCAAACAGAGCAATCCACAAATTCCTACATTTCGTTGTATTGTTCTATATTTAAGCTTTGCAACTGTTGAGTTATAGAAACAATTTTATGTTGTCATTGCCAACGTTTCTTCTGAAAAATCGTCCCATTGCAGAGGGATCGAAAATGATTTTGGGTTATTGGAAGGAAAATACAAATGTATGCTGCTTGTTCAGATGCAACATAGTCGTGTGCAGGGATTTTAACATTATTCATAGAAATATGCTGTGCTAATTTTATTTAAATTAGTAATGGCACTTTGCATTGATATTAAGTCGGAAATTTTACATTTTTACATTATTTTCTAACCAATAATGCATTATTTTCTTGCATTCCAATTTTGATGTTGGAGATAGATATTAATTGCTGTATATTCCATTAGTGTTGTGTGCAGTGACCTTCAGTGATCACGATGACTCATATGCAATGATGTTGGCAAGGATGACTCATATTTCAATTGTGCTGATAAGAATGATTCTTCTTCAATTGTTTTTGGTACAGATGATGACTCATCTTCCAATTAAATATGTAAGAATGATGACTCATCTTCCAATTGAATTTGTAAGAATGATGACTCATCTTCCAGTTAAATTTGTAAGAATGATGACTCATCTTCCAATTAAATTTGTAAGAATGATGACTCATCTTCCAAATAAATTTGTAAGAATGATGACTCATCTTCCAATTTAATTTGTAAGAATGATGACAGTGATATATATATATATATATATATATATATATATATATATATATATATATATATATATATATATATATATATATATATATATATATATATATATATATATATAAAAAACAAAATATATATATATATATATATATATATATATATATATATATATATATATATATATATATATATATATACACATATGTATACATATATATATATATTTATATACTGAGATTAATGAGATATATATATATATATATATATATATATATATATATATATATATATATATATATATATATATATATATATATATATATATATATATCAAAATTAGAGGAGTGACGAGGTACCTGGCTTGGAATGTACATTAGTCATGCAGAGACAAAGGAAATATAAAAAGAATCACCTTGCAAAATCTTGCAGGAGATGGTTTTTAAAGTAATGAAATGAGGAACAGAACTTCTTGGCTCTGTCGTAAAATATGAACATGAATTTAATCATCCCCTGAATCGTTACACGAATGAAAAGCATATTTTGCAACTGGGTTCTGATTATTCGTACATTTGTAAGACAATATCTAGTGCATTCGTTTAAAATTCGTCTATCAATATGTGTAAATTGACTGTCAAATTAGCCATATATCGCATATTGGTAAATTTCATTTGGTATAGGAAATATGAGATTATTAATCCACAGGTGTTTGCTTTGCCTCTCTTCATTGAATCTTACGTTTCTATCAAATGCAAAGTGGTAAGCAGATAATTATTATATATTTATGCTTTGCTCAATCAGTTCGAGTTTGAGTAAATACCGCTAGAATGTCAAATAATGAAGTATTTACTGTATTTAGTTTCCGTATATTTTATTTCCTAATTCATTGGCGTTATAGTCCGCGGTACTCTCTCTCTCTCTCTCTCTCTCTCTCTCTCTCTCTCTCTCTCTCTCTCTCTCTCTCTCTCTCTCTCTCTCTCTCTCTCTCTCTCTCTCTCTCTCTCTCTCTCTCTCTCTCTCTCTCTCTCTCTCTCTCTCTCTCTCTCTCTCTCTCTCTCTCTCTCAGTGAAGTTGCAAAGGTTCCTCGATTTACGAATATATCCGCAGATACTGACTTCGATCTACTGTCTGGTCACGTTCTTCTTTGATCCTGTAGTCGCAAAATTCAGTGTACGTTAATACTTAGATTTTAGAAATGATATGTTTTTTACTTTGAGTAAATTTAAGGTGTGAAACTCCAAAATTAAAATTCTGAAATGAACACAATTTTAGATTTAAAAATTGATAAAATTACAAAATAACAAGTTACATCCGTATTACAATTTTGCATATATTTATACTGCAAATCGGCTAGAAGATTAACTTTAATTTGTGAAAGTGAAGAAATAAAAATTGTACAATAATTTATATGCTTTATGATATCATCTGAGATCATGAATAATAAGAAGTTTGAAAATTGTTAAATCCTTGAGAATTGTTAGGCTTAAATATCACAAAATATCCTTAATGAATTCTTTTACGGATCATTCGCTTTTCTTTGTGTTGTTATATTCTCTTGGTTTTAACAGGTATAATATTAAACTACAGACGGATATTCCAAATTCATAAGGAGATATCGTTTTTTAATAAAGTCTGAACTTGTAAGCTCGATGTCAAACGTAAAAATTGTATCATCAGTCGTGTCTTGTATGCGCTATGTTGGACAAAACTCCGCAATTACCTTAAATAATTTACTGGATGCACTATGTTGAATTTAAGTTAAAATTGGTTTTGTTTTCGATTATTTGGTGTTTAAAGCCATTTTAAATCATGCGATATGTTATACATAACAGCCATTAAACTTGGTGGAGGAAGAATCCAGAAAGAACCACCAACCTACGGTACAATACTGGTAGACTTTCTAGCCTACACATATTTGTCGAGCAGAGTACGAACTGCCTCCGATAGATGTCAGACGTTTAAGTTACCTTAAAGACGACCACCGTAGATTATTTCACGACCGGTCGTTGATCCAATCGCCTTCTTGTAAAGCGTGTGCCTTATGTATGTCGGACACAAAGTATATTCCATAAACCGCATAACTCACTGGTTCATCTACGGACTATACTTCAGAACTAATTATGGTAATACAAATATGACAAATGCCAGTCATTGACATTATGGGCTTTATTCTTTGGCGGACTTTTTATTCTTCTTGTGAGACCTTTAATCGAAAACACAGTTTCTTTGACGTAAAGATTCAAGCATGGCAATTATCATATTAAATTATATTAATTTTTCCAATAGTCGCATAATGAGTGCTAGGGATTTTAGACGGAACTCGACTTCTGTACATAAGATATAATAATGGACAGTGAACCTTTTGTTAGTCATTCATTGTATCTTATTATCCTCACCACAGTTCTTACTGAAGTAAGGAATCGATTAGAACCATATACATAATGGACAATAACAGGCTGATGAGTTAAGCTCAAACCTTTCTGAAAGTGCACAATGCAGCACTGAAAACGTTTTGTATGACATAGCTTACGTGTGACCAAAGATGCATATTTGGAATACGACAATTCCGGGAAGGACGCAATTAAATACCAGCATTTGACGTTCTTAAGTGATACATATATCAATACACTCATTAACCTTTCCATGTTACCCAAGTGCTTGAAATCACATTGAGAGCATGAACGACGTTTTGCGTCTCTTTCAGTACTGATCTATATAACATTTCTACTAATTATAATTACATGCAAATTACAAGATATAAACTCTCCTTTACTATTATTGGTTCATTTAAGCGCCGTAATGATAATGATAAGGCTTTTAAATTACCCTGCTAGCTCATTTAAGCGTACAAACTATTAATTTGCTCTGTATTCTTCCGCTTGGTACCAATATTTTCCTGCTTTCGAGTCCGATAATAACTTCATATAAAATGCATGATCTCATTTCATTTGACTCCCTAATTGCATCTAGCTCAACAAATTCTCAGATGTTGAGTAAGTTTTGATTATTGAACATACACTCGATCCGTTCGTTTACCTCAGTGATATATCATTACAGTTAGGAGGAAGGAAATTCCTGTACTAACAATATTAAAACACGCCTGATAAGATACAGCGTCATGTCAAATGACAACCCCAAAAACGGACACAAAAACTTTTTTAAAAAAATAGAAAATGTTTTCTTAACCATTGTGTTCAAGCAGTTCTCTTTATATGGTGCATTAATCTATCAATGAAAGTTTCAATTTCAAGTCATTCTTTATAAGCTTTTGGGCTTAAAATTTTCCAGTCAAACCTAAATCATATAAAGGTTAGAAATATCTCTTCAATAGGTATTTCATGTATGCCTTCCATTATTTGTTTTTCACATTTTGTTTCCTTTGCTAGACATTTCAATAAATGTCATCAATAAATTGGTTTCATCCACAAAGTTAAACAATCTAACGCCAGATGACACAAATTAGAGAATTCCAAGACAATAATTGACACCATTTACGTCATGGTATGGAGTCGAAGCAGCCTTAATAAAACACATGACAAGAAAATGGGTATAAGTGTTGTTCTGGCGATTGTTGTATCTACTGTATATTAATAATTTTTCTGGTCAGAATTAAATTAAAATATTGTTATCTTGTTTTTTTTCATTTACCACATAAGCTTTAGTTATATAATATGTGAGCATATAATATCACATCCTACATTTTAAAGATGCAGATCTCTGACTTCCATTTAAACATTACCTTCGAAATCATTTATATAAATGACAATCACTTGATTCAATCAGCCGAACTCACACTTTTGATGACGTAATCCTTTTGCCCTATTAGAAAGTCGAGTAGTCATTTAATATGTTACGTTCTGCTCTCATTTCTGTTACACATCAAACTGTGCAAATCATTACTAACAACATCTTTTTTCCTGATAGAAAATTCACTACCATGCTATTGGTCTTCAAGATCAGAATTCAGGACATCACCGATTCTTATTTAAGATAGGATAATTTATTAATAAAACGCGTATGTAATCCCATTTAGAAATATTCTTGCCGATTTAGTTTACGTTACCAGTTATATAAAATGTTTTAAATAATTATCAATTTATTTAAAAAATGATTCATACTCTATGTGTGTGTGTGTGAGTATGAAAGAGATAGAGAAAGTGCGTGTGTGTGTGTGTGTGTGTGTGTGTGTGTGTGTGTGTGTGTGTGTGTGTGTGTTAAATCTTAAAATTTTAGGACATCTCGAGCTTTTGGTTAACTGTCTCGCCAGACCTTTTTAATACAGCAAAAATTCATCCATTGTTAATCTCCTAAATATATTTACTTTGATTTTGTTGGTCTGGTTGAGCATTCTTCGAGTATGTTAGGTGTAGCACAACCGCCAAGTCAATGTTGTAGAAGGTTTGATATATAACAATATGATTAAAAGCAAAGATTACATTTTGTACCCTTAACAACACAGTTACTAACTAATTAATTAATTATGCCACTAATGAACGAATTAGATAAGAAAAATGTTTTTCATTTTTTATTTTTTTTATTTTTGTATATTAGCACATTCTTATTATTGCCCATTGAATGTAATGTAAATGTAATTAAATGTTATATATATATATATATATATATATATATATATATATATATATATATATATATATATATATATATATATATATATATATATATATATATATATGATGCTAAATCAATGAAACTCAATGTATAAACCTCTCTTTAATCTTGTGTAAAATAAGGTTCTATCATCGTGTATAACTTTTCTATAAACTTTACAACATATTTACATAATAATCTCATGAACGTCAACGGCTGTTTATACAGGCAGATCTTTTAAATAAGTTCAAGTTATTTTAGTTCATTTTGAATCTACAGTTGGTAACGTAAGTAGTAAACTTAGTAACGTAGTTGCTTTCTATAACAAAAAAAAAAACAAGGATTGTACCATAATGACTCATATCATACCAACTACAACGGCATACACTGCAGCCCTGCCAGCAAACTAAAAAAAATTCTTTTCTATAAATGTTGTAAGAGTACACAACTTAGTGGTTGAAAGCTTATGTTGAAGTGGTTACTTCTAAATCTGACATTTTTCGGTTCCTCCCGACATATAGGGTAATTTTGATTATCATAATTTTTTTAAAAAAAACTTACTTTCAAGACCAGCAATAAAAAGAAAATCCTTATGTTCTCACTGAGCTGCGTTATTGGAAGCAAATTATTTTATGAACAATATATGTGATAGACTCTATAGACAATACAAACTCGAAAACAGTATTTGGACGTAACTGTTATATGTTCATGTTCCTATACGCTGTATGGCAATTGCTTTATATTTGCTTAGATATTAGTGTATTTAATTCTTTGAAACCTTATATGATAACCAACACTCAGGCAGTATTTCTCAACGTGATCGTTGAAGGACACTTTTACTTTCTGGCAATGGCTTTCTGATACAACACGAAACTTGTCAAAGTGTAGAGAACAGACCCATTTCTCTCGTTAATCAGGAATCGGAGGTTATAAAGAAATATTATTGAATTTACAAGCACGCATACCTTGCTTTGTTCATACATTGTCATTTCCACGATTTTTACGTTAGAACATAATTCAGTTGGATAATGTCTACAAATTCAAATAGATAACTTCATTAACAATTCTCCCTCTAGTCGATCAACACAAATCACCAATGACCCCAAGTCTCTACATCATCTCACCTCAACACAAACCTCCAGCCGACTCATCAACCAAACCCTGAGATGAAAGTACAGCAGTAAGGCAGTAACATCCCTATTTCAATTAAGTTCGTGTATGTTGCGGTGCTATTCAGATCATTTACTAATAACGAACACGTAAACAAAAATGATATATTGAACTACTTTAAAGTCACCATCATTACCAATGACATCTGTCAAAGTCTCGCTGGATTTATCTGGATCAATACAGATTTCTACATGACAGGATATCGATATTTATCCCGAAATGTAAAGCAATTACAACTACAAAATTGGAGGCGATAACTGCTAGTAACACGTCGTAAATATATGTCATGGTGTATGCACGGATATAATTATATATATAAGCACCAAATAAATCAACTCAAGCAATCTCTTTCTTTATCACAATATAAAGCACGATTTACACTATGGCACATAGTTGCGATCTGTTACCTGTAGTTATCGCCTCTCCTATTGTAATGGCTTTACATTCCGGGCTAAATATCGATATCCAGTCTTGTGATGAACTTTGAAGACAGAATGGAAGAGAGGAACAGTAACTTTGTCGGAGTCAGAACCACCTTGGGACATCTCTGTGCCGAACGTGATACGACTAGATCAGGAAAAAGATGCTCTTCTCTGAGAATAGTGTGCATTGCTATTATTCCTTGCCTGGTCCTCATAGTCCAGAGCGGCATAAAGCTACACACAGATGTGCAAAGTCTTTACGATAGCCAAACCATGAAAGATACTATCCAGCTCAGTCTAGAAATCACCAATCTGGTGCATCGAATTCAGACTGAACGGGGTACAACCGTACTCTATATAGGAAGTAAAGGAGACCCGGAAATTTTTACCAGACTCACTCTATCCTACAAAAGCACGGATGAGGCGATCTTGTCAATTACCATATGGAACTCAATGGACACTCCTGACTATTTTATGTCCAAAACGTCATTCCACGATCATATTAAAAACTTTAGGCATTTACTGGATCATTCGAACCTTACAGTTTTTGACGCGGTTGAATTTTACAGCAAAGATAACGAGATATTTATTTACTGGATCGGAAATGCTGTGAGGCACGTGCAAAAGGTTGCTTTTTGGACACACCTGGTGACCTACCATATGTTAATAGTCAGCAAAGAGCAGACCGGAATAGAAAGAGCTCTGGGAAGTGCCTTTCATGTTCAAGGTAAGAAAATGAGAAAAAGGGGCATAAGATGATGGTCTCAACCCCAGGAAACATGCGCGCTGTTGTAGATAAAATATATTGACGCTACTTGCAAAGATGCTGGCTGTGAACATTACGTTTTGAACAACATTCTACAAATTTTGTAAATAGAGACGTAAGAAATAAATAGTGGATTGGTGGGTTTTATTGAATTTAAATTGATTCTTTTTCATTTGTTTTTGCATTATAAAAAGTTGACTTTTTAATTTGTTTCCTTTGGAAACGATTAAGGGCCATTTGTTCTTGGCACAGAAATGCTTTACATTAAAACTTTATATATTGTTGGTTCATGCAGAATAGTAATTTTTGGCGGCATCGAGTTTCATTTTAATTTTCAATACAATGTTTCATGCTGTACTATTTCACGTTCATAGAGTTGTTGGTAATTGCTGTCTTGCGACCTGTTACTGTTCACTCGTCATTCCTGTACTATGTTAAGACGGTAGATCAAGAAAAGAAGCGTATCTGCTCTCTATATAAAAGACATCACAGTAGTTCGGAATAAAGGAAATGAAATGAAAGCTAATTGTATTAGAAATTGACGATATCGAATAATGGGATTTAAACCATCTGGTCATGAATGAAAGGCAAATGAAAATGGGTATTTGTGAAACTATAAACTGTATTTGCTCTTTTATGAACTTGAGTAGGTGGTTTAGATTTTCTCGTAGCTTTAAGACTTTTTCAGTTATACTGATACAATGTCTGCAATGTGATAGTTCATAGTGATGTCTAGCACTGGAGCATCATTCCGCAGATATGTGGCATGATGTCCCACCCGCTCACATTATTTGACCAGTCCTAACACTAACCTCTTAATGCTGTGATCCAATAGAGGGGCAGCTGTTAGCTGCCTTTTTATGTCTTTGGTATGACTCGTCCGGGGTTCGAACCCGCGACCTCTAGCATTCAAGGCGGACGTTCTAACCACTAGGCCACCGGAGAGGTCATGATTTTGAAGGCCATTTAGTCTTTAGTGAACGCTCGAAAGGAGAAAAGTGATACAAACAAATAGCAATGTAAGTAGGTCAAAACTGTTGAAAAAGTACCATCCGTAAGTTTTGAGAACAATGACAAATTATTGTTTCCTCCAGATATATTGTATTGTTCAATTGATGATTACATATTACAAGTATTAATCTAAAGTAGTATTTCAAAACTGCGTTAAGGGCAAAGTTAAGGCAACTCTCAAAAGAAACACTTTGAGAAGAGAAGGCTTTGTGGATACAAATAATGACAGACGTGCCAGAAGCACGGTCATTGGTGACAACTTAATCATTCAAAGTTATGTTATAATAAGCGGCACTTGCTTTGGTAGTACATACACGAGATGTGAATCGAAAGGATGGTCAGATATCAACAAGTGTGGTCTGTCGTGATTTTAACAAGAACGTGGATGTGCTTTTAATTTTCAGATTTGTTGATGGATTATCAATCTGAAAACAGTGCAAGTTACATTTTTTGAACACTTTTGAAGTTTGGCTCCGTATTCACAGTTTGGTTTATTGTTACTTAGAAGCAGAATGAATGAAATTTGTATGGATGAACGATATTCGCCGGGAGTACGCAAATACTAAAGGTGCGCGATTGTGTGAATGTAACCTTCCTTTAACGTACCCTATATAACACTCATGGTATTGTTTATAACTCTGTTCAAAGATAAATTAAAATGATTTTACCACCATGCACTACATATTATGCAAGTGTATTTTCATAGAATATAAATAATATTGATTTGTTTAACGTTTGCGTATGTGTGCATAAGAATAAAATTCCATATATTATGCCTTTAGAACAGATACAATCAGTCAAAATACGATGAAGATGTGAGATACAATTAGATAAGAAGGATTCAGAGGTTTCGGATGGTGACGTTTATGGCGATGAATCTGAAATTGCTGCTGAAAAAAAGAGAAGGTAAGACGCCATGGCTACGATTACAGAAGTAATTCCGCAAAATGTTTTCTCGAGAAAAGAATGCAACCATACATTGAGAGTGTCAAACTCAGGTCATAAAGAAATTAGAACGTATCATTTTGGAAAAAGAGAATTTAAAGGAAATACATTATATTTGTATTAAAGAAAGCAAGTTGACGACATTCAAATGAAAAAAAAGAATAAACAACTAAGCACCAAATAGAGTACACAATAAAGTTGAGTGTATTTCACCAAAAACGATAAAAGCATCATCAGCATGTATGGATATGAGACAAAACAACAAGGTAAATTTGCATATTGGAATTTGGACTCAGAAACACTAAAATTATCTGACATGTCATCAACCTCAAGAGTTATATATATATATATATATATATATATATATATATATATATATATATATATATATATATATATATATATATATATATATATATATATACATATATATATATATATATATATATATATATGTGTGTGTGTGTGTGTGTGTGTGTGTGTGTGTAATTTATGTCAGAGTTGCCACTATATTTGACCGATAGTGCTAATTTCAAAAGCAAACAATTTGGTTTTGGTTTACTGTTGTGATGAGTACGTCCATGGGTTAAATTTAAAAACTACAAAAGTCTGTAACTGTTTGGGTTAAAATTAGCTTATGTTTACGTTTCTCTAACTTCCTGTAAAGTGATTTAAAAACACGAAGCTCTTATTTTGCTATGTGGGGTTAAAACCTTCTTCATCTTAAAAGCATGTCTTAGATAATGTCAATCAAATGATATATAAAAGTAAGAATAGTAGATATTGTGGTTGGATCTCGTGGATTAATAATCTGGCTTTTTGGTACTAATAGTGGTGAGTCGGAATTGTTGATTCTCTGCTAATATTGGTTATAAGATCATTTGTAAGAAAACATAGTGTTATACGATAATAGCTAACATTGAAGTGCCCTAAGTCAAAATGCTGATCTTGTTTCTTGTGTTGGAATCTCATTTCCAGAAGAAATAAAAATGGCTATCGGGGTGGGTGAGATGTAAAGTTATAACCACCATATGTCTGCAAATCACGTAATCTTATTTGAAGTCATCTTGATTGAGGATAAAAATACGTAAGGCATATTAACACATGTAGAACTTGTATGATATACAACAACTTTGTCAAAACTATGTAAAACTCTCGTCTATTTACATGAACTTTTTATTTATACAAATATTGTCCCGTTTATATTTTATACATATTTACGTTCAACCTGTCAAATTTTAAAGTCTTTATCAGTAATACTAGTTGAAAGCAATCGAAATGTAATCATCAACTCCTTAGTCTGGCTCTTTGAATTATGTGGTAATTATTTGGGACTGGGTCTAAGTTTTGAAATTTCCATTAGATAACAGTTTTCTTCATATAATGCTAATTGTAACCTGAGATCAAATGGAGAACTTTATAATCCTAAGATTTAGAACTTTGAGATCTAGAACTTCAATTTGCATTATATACTGTATTCAGTACTTTATTTTTGGGATGGATATTTTATTTCTTCAAATTGTTGAATTTAAATTATTATTTTCTCTGGAAATAGAAAAGTAAAATTACAAAATTCATAGACTGAGACATACACTGGAATTTATAACGAATTCAAACCTGGAATTGTATTGCTATGATTCGACAAAATACTGTCGACACATCAACACTCTATAAACTACCATAGACTCGTCATCGCATTCGCTTTTTTTATAAACTTTATTCTAGATTTCTGCTGAATTTTAATCAGGATTTTAAATTACTAGGAAATATAAATTCTTTTTTGAATTTTACGAAAAGCTTTTTACTTTTTACTCTTTTTAGTTACATATTTAAGAGCACAGATTTGTAACAGTCGTATAATTGGGTATTCGCGCGTTAACAAGACGCACGGGTTGCACATGTCCAAATACGACTGTCTTTAGAGTATATTAGGTCGATGTTTAATGTGTATTTACATCGTACTTGTTTCACCTAGAAGATCTACAACGTGGCCTTACTTAATCCACGAGGCTAAAATTAACAAGTGTTAACTGATTATTACGACATGCAATTTAAACTGTTGCTTTGGCAGTAATCTAATCAAATATTCTGGCTGCACCGGTGGTAAAAGAAAAACATTATATAACCATGAACGTGATTGTCAAGGTTGATTGCACACATAGTAGTTTGCGGCAATCCTTATCGATGTTACTAGCACATAGAAATAAGCCGAGCCGTTACGTCAAAACAGTCTGTAATTATCACAGATGCAATTGAGCGAATGTATGCGCATTCATCACTAACATGGCCATGATTATTATGGGATATATTGGTAAAAATTGTATGGGATATATTGGTACGCTGTTGTCAAAGCATAGAGTAAGAGTTGGTGCTGTACATGTTAATATACACCTTGACCAAGCTATTGTGGAACGATTTCACGGAAAACACTTGCAGAATTGTTAGTCGTAAATTACTATGCGCGTGAATTCACAATGATGTCTCGGAGTGCAGAGCGTACAAACGAATGATCACACGTCTTCCATTAGTCATAGCAACTTTGATAGATGAAATTACACGCACATTTGGATAAAATCCAGCTAATACGATTCGACAAAAGACTGGCATTTATTCGAAAAAGATTTCACAGCCGACACAGTTGCAACCACTAGGAAACAAATTTGTTTGGTAACTGTATGCACATGTAAAGTTAGAAGTTGGACAATGACGTGCTACTGACTAGGAATGGTCCGACGTAGTGTTTATTAGTTAATAAAAGATTGGTACTACAAGACAACCGACACGTTACGGTTCGGAGTCTGTAAACTGCTCAGCAGTTCAACCATGGGAACAAAGCCACCAATACAAGCAGTTGTGAGAGAAAAAGTGCAATTTGTTCCCGCTAACTGCCACCAAGATTTGTTTCAACCTGTTGACGTGTCCCCCGTAAGATGATTCTCAAAACTATGATATGCTATAACTTTGCACAAGTGGTTATTCCGCTAATGAATATAAATCGCTTGATATTAAGCGAAGACAAACTTACTCGAGCGAATCGATAGACCGATTCGATATTTCTGACAAGTATGAAGTTATCTGTGTGCGAGAATTCACGTAGGTCTCAAAGACATAAAATATACATATTGTGTTTGATATCTTTCTACAAAAAACACTGAAACTTTGCAAAGGGGATTTAAAACATTAAAACCTCCTTAATTGATTTGGCGTTCGCTAACTAGGGAATGATCTCCCAGAGTGTCATCGCCCAGTGTGAACGGATAGGTGGAACCTTAACAGATAGATGAGCAAGCGATTGAAACAAATAAACAACTACGATCCCCCTTTTCCAATAAATAAATATAAATTTAATCAATTAGTACATAACAAAAATTTCACTTTCAACTAATACAACAGATTTACTAAAATCAATGTAAAGAATTAATATATAACCAAAATCTCACTTTTAATTAATTCGTAGCCAAAATTTCACGTTCAATCCTACTGATTCACATTATTAGAATTTAGTCGCAGTGTTCAATTTACACCATTTACGGGTAGTGAATTTTGAGTTAACTTCTACGCTCAAAAGTATCATATGACGTCTGTCTCCTCGTTTCGTTTCCACGTCTAATGCGTGTGCTTTGTTCATCTTCCGACCCCTGTTTAGTCAGACCTCTCTTAGATGCGGATTTTTCTTTGATTCATCGGGTTTCCTCTTCTTCTTCTTCTTCTTCTCTCTCTCTCTCTCTCTCTCTCTCTCTCTCTCTCTCTCTCTCTCTCTCTCTCTCTCTCTCTCTCTCTCTCTCTCTCTCTCTCTCTCTCTCTCTCTCTCTCTCTGTATGAAGTTGTTTCCGTGAATATGAGAGCATTAAGAGAACTCATTATGGTTCTACAATTATTTACGTACATATATATAACTTTGCTCATATTCAGATTAGGTGATTTGCACTGCACAAATTCTGGCATAATGTGATCTTACAAATAACTGTCTTTAAAGTTTATGTGTCTCGGTAAGATGCCTTTACATGAGTACAAATGACTTTAGCTCGAAGTTCATTGCACTCAACGCGCGCACTTGATTATGAATTGCCACGTGATTCTACGACACATACGGCCATATATAACAGTTAACATTACTACATGTCTTATTTACATTTCGCTAATAAATTCTGTTAAAAAAATAAATGCTCAATTAATTATAACAAAATATCCACTAAATCTTGCTGCAAGAACCAATAACCTGTAATTTCATTTAAACATTGCGAAATCACATACAGATATAAATTTGTCATTAGCTCACAATAAAACTATCATCCTACACAGAGAATAAATTTATATAATCATAAAAATATGACACATTTGTATAATAGGGTTAATTTCTAAATTCCTACGAAATACTGCATATTCGCATTTTGTGAGTTACAACATAAATCCCAATCACAGATGTTTCTTCTATCACATGTATCTAAATCAACTTTGTTTACGCGCAAGATACTATTCACAAACAGAATCACATGGTGAGCAAAGTTGATTGCGATTTGAATCCGAAACCGCATTTAATACATAGTCGAGCACAGGTACCAGCACATAACACGTATCTGTGTTACAATATTCATAAGGATTGCTCTGCCGCAGAGTTCTTTGATGCTTTTCAAAGACATACACCTTTCATGTGTTACGTCCCAGTGCCATATACTTTTTTATGAATGCAATGTGTACCTTTGTGTGCTTGTGATGTGATTTGGATTTTTAACGTAGCTTTATCGATTTTTCAGTCATATCGTTACGAAGTCTGCAATGTGGCATTTTATTGTGATATCTAGCACTAGGGCATCATGCCGCAAAAATATAGCATAATGTACTATCCAGTCATATTATCTTGACAGCAGGCCGACCAGACCCAAAACTAACCTCTTAATGCTGAGCGCCAAGCGAGGCAACTGTTAATACCATTTCTGAAAGTGTTTGGTATGACTCGGCCAGGGATCGAACCGACAACCTCCCGCGGACTCTCCAACCACTAGGCCATCGGAGCAGTCTCAATTCATACCTAAAGGTCTTCAAATGCCAGGAAAAGATTGCCGAATATCATCAGGAAAAGATGTTCGATTACCCGGTGTATCCTTAAGAGGATCATACCATTGATAAATCTTGATTTACTCGTAAAATCAGTCAAGCATCTTAGTGGTGCTTTCATGCAAAATGAATTTGTATCGATGGCATCCACACATGATACCGGTATTGTCAGCCTCATTTTGACAACTGAACCTGAAATTTATTGGGTTGTATACGTGGTGACACAACATCGTTTGCATTCTAACACACATGGACGTGTACAACCAGTTGAAGTTGATAATTATTTATCCAGGCACGATAAACAACCAAAGTTTAATTCAACTTTACCAGTTCAAAATCGGTTGAATAACCCCATATAGGATCATCTTTTTGTTGTTGCATGCAATTCAGCGTTCACCAACTCTGAAGCATTGACTGTTTTTACATTGATGTCCGTTTAATATTGCACGAAAGTCTAATAGCATTTATGGATGTTACTCAGCTCGATTACAAGGTGTAGATGTGATCTTAGCAGTATTGCCACCAAAGTGGATTTGATTGCGTTAACTAGTCGTGTTGTTGTTGGTGTTGACCCAGGTGAGCTTGTGTGTTGTGAGGTTCAATCTAGTAAACTTAAACCAAATATTGTTGACATTCAAGATGTTGTTGCCAATATGAAAGGCGCTGTCGCAAAGTTCCTGGCTGTGGCCATTAAAAGTGTGGAATCAGAGACACTGGTATGAGGATTGCTAATATCAAAGTGTATGCGGAAAATACAAAGACAATACGTGGACGAAAAAATCACTAACGTGACAGCACCACAGCGCTTCAAAACTTTACGTTATACATAATAACTACTAAACGAGTCTACAAACGGTGCAAATTCTTTCCAATTTACCTCAGCCGTATCATAGTTGGTTAAAGATGCATCTTACGCTCATCCAATGTGTACGTAATCGTACCGTCTTTGGTATTTGTGTTTAAGATTAGATTTATAATATATGTAATGTATTCTGGCAGCGGTGATGAGATTGCGGAATCTACCTACAGGATGTTAGCAACATAGGCTAAAATTGAAAATAAGTTTGTCCCACTTGTCTGCAAATATCTAAGTCGGGATGGTTTTATCACACCATCGTATACTCTCAAATATAACAACGTTAAGCGCCAATTTGAAATTGATTGTTAGAATCACTCTGATGTACCAGTACAAACTTGGAAACGTTGCATTAACACCAGAAAATGATCAACCGTTGTCAGCTTGCTGCAGTTCCATGTGCAAAACACTGTGATTATATCTATAACAATGGAAAGGAATTCACAGCTGATTTTCCCTCAACTATACTCACACTGAGACTATAAAATCTCAACTGGTTATTTATTAGATAACACACAATGAACAGGTGCAGCCTGTATATTTTTCAATGATCGTACTGATAGGCTTCAACAACGTATAATTGTTGCAATTGTATTATGAATTGTATAGTTAATAGAAGAACTGTGGTAAACCCTCAATGTTATATACGTGGGAAAATAATCAATGTTGACGACAGCTGGGAGATGAAATCACCTAGATAACTACTTTGATGATGATGACAAACAACCGTCATTGTTTCGTTGTCTGTTATTTCCGGTCTTGCTGATGCAAGAACCGTTGGTCCTGGTGTAGCTGCAATCGCAACAATGACCACCGTCACAGGTGCATCACTCGGAATTATTGTTGGGGCTATATCGATACCAACTGGTGGTGGTGCTAGCAAATTATTGTATATGCTAGGATACAAAGCAGTCGCTACACAATTAGTAATCTGTATTCCGTGGCTATATATTATAAAATAATTAGCACGGCCGAAAGACAAACATTGCTAGCGGAAATGGAAAATCACTGACAATTCCAAGCAAAGGTAAATGAACCGCATAGCGGATTTAGGGACAATGAAAGTGGAGTATAACCTCTACCGTATTATTAGTATCCTATGCGCTTTTACCGGTTACTCCACTACGTCATACAATGTATCTATCTGCTTGTTTGGGCCACTTCACTAGTATGGATTCTTAATGATATTGATCCACAGGTTGCACATAGTATGTGATATGTGTGTAAAATTCGTATGAAATAGAGGTTTGCACCTAGAAAGGTAATTAAAGGAGACAATAATAGCACAGCTTGTAGGACACTTCTGAATTTCATGTTATCTGTAGAGCGCCCCCACATAAATGCAGTGACTCAAGGATCTCAATCCACAAATCAAAATTTTTGTTGCTTCCTGCCTTGTGACCTATTTTCAATATCCTTTACGGGTGATTGCGGTACTTGAGTGTAGTTCACATTACAAGAATTATACAGTAATAAAAGAGAGATGATAGTTTCCAAAAAGTAGGCATCAAAGTCACCATTTATTGTAATACAAAATCCTGACGTTTTGTTTTGTTTTCCGAAAAGGTACCTGACTCGCTGAAAACTTCCATACGATAACAGCCTTGATTTACCTAAGTGTGTTTATATTTGACATATTTTTCACGATACATAACGAGGAAAGAACGTATTTGCATGCCTTTCTTAGGAAGTGCAATGATAGGCAAACTATAATTTCATGACAAATTTAAAACAGAAACAAATATCCAACAGTTGCAGGGCAACTTTTAAAGGAGATTAATGACGTCGTTAAATGTTCTGTTGATCAAATTATACAATACTTTGTTCTTCCTACATGTTTTGGTAACTCATCAATGGACCAAAGCAGATGCAGCATACAAAAGTTTGTTCTACAAATGTGTGTTCGAAATTTTATTGACTGAATTGCAAAATATGTTTTCAAACCTATTTTAAAATGAAGTACTCTGATCTGTGAGAGTCTTTATATAGAATTTCTGGGCGTCTTGAATAGATTCATGGAGCAAAATACATTCCACTACCTCTTATCAAAACGATACTCCAAAAGTATATCGGTTATAATTTGGTCCTTTCCCAATTATAAAAATTGATGGCAACAATTACGAATCTTTGCATACAATTACACCTGAATCAACCATGCAAAACAAATTTTGACAAAGTTGGCTTAATTTTGTATATTTTTAAAATAGTTTTTTGAAATAGTTTTGTGTTTTTCGTGCATACTATGTCTTTTTTATCTATAACCTTACTGTAAAATCCATTATGAGTCATTCCAGTTTAACAGATTGGGTCGAGAAAATCACCTCGAGGTCAAATTGTTATTCCACTGAGTGCATTAACTCGTGAAATCTGTTTCACAAGAGCTCAGTTGTGGATCAATTTAAGTCGAAACTGATTTACGATTATTTTAACGTAATTTTGCTGTTGTCCAAACTACCCCATCTCCATCTTTCCTGACAGTTTAAACGTTCATCAGCCAGGTCATTTCATGTCTATATTTTCATAATTCGTTCTTAACTTCCTTGAAAATTTGTAACCTAATGGTCAATATCTTACAGTTTTCATGGATCTATTTGATTACGCCAGAAATAAGGAACTAAAACTATCAATCAAATGGTATGCTAACTATATTTTAAAATTGTTGTAGATCTATGTAAACGTATATGCATGATTTTATTGCAAATTTAATTTTGCTGAATATTTTTCTTTGTTGTGTGCCCACATCCTTTATGGCAGCCTTACTATGGTATCATGTCGTATCCATATAGTCTGTCCTCTGGATGTATATGGATTTATACAGTTATGTAATTATCAATCTATCTATTAGTTATATTTCTCTTTCCTTTTCTTGAAGGTTGGCTTCTTCTTAAGGAACATCTTTTGTACATAGAAACGGTTGCCCTAGGTAAGAGCTACCTGGACCGCAGCAAACAGTATTCCACAGATGTGGCCAAGATTTTAAACGAGAGATTCACAGGAACTCCACTTGAGGAGATCCTAACACATATGCGCAGTTACATCCTCCAGAATAGTACCATAAACATATCTACCAGTCTCGGAGAAATTTGGTTCGATAACATGACGGAATTCATAGATATCCTGAAGGATCTCGAAGTTTATCTTGGATACTGCATCATACAGGTAAATATCTGAATTTACATTTTCATACATTTTAATCAAAAGTTATAAAGTTAATTTAAAATAATATCCCTGACAACGTCATTAAGAAAATACATTTCAAAATAACTTATAAAGCAACAAACATTTAAAGAATGGTAAAATAAACAGTTCTACATTACCATGTTTTATTCTAAATACGCTGACACTTATTAATACACTATTGGGATATTTGTCATTGTTAGTATTATTGAAATTTTTGCGTCTGTCACAGTTTTGAAAAATAATCCGGTAAAGTAACGTAAGTAGACGGTACTCTCTGTGTCTGCTGCTCAAAGTGGACATCTACATATTGCTCCTTCTAGAAAATTCTCTCTGATTGATTAGAACGCAGCCCTGTTTGACACCTTTTGTGTCACTGAGAAGGGCAGGGAGAACTCTTCATCATCCTATATTCTAGCGAGCATGTCACCATCGTGGAATAGTCTGACCATGGTGATGAACTTCTCGGAGCATCCGAACTTTGCCATGATCCCCCACAGATCCTCTCGACTCACAGTGTCAAAAGCCTTAGTGAGATCCACAGTGCCTCGATCCTGCCTAAATCCGCACTGACTCTCTGGTAGCAAGCCTTGTTTCATTTGGACGATTAGTCGATTTAGCAAACTTCTCGCTAGTATCTTCCCTGCTATGGGCAATAGAGAGATGCCACGGTGGTTGTCGCATGTTTGTAGGTTCCTCTTCCGCTTGTAGAGGTGGACAATAGAGGCGTCTTTGAACTCCTGTGGAATCCTCTTCTGTTTCCACATAGACTTGAAAAGGTCAGTAAGCTTCATCGTTAGTCGGGGACAACCAGCTACGTTTATGAAGGAAGAACCATTGAGGACTCAGTCGAAGTATTCTGCCCAGCGCTTAAGAATCTCTTCCCTATCAACGATCAGTGTGTTCTCATCTGCACTGAGGATGGGAAATTTCCTGATTTAATGAGACCGTAGAATGTCTTGAGAGCCTCGTAGAATCTTCTCATGTCATTGCGGTCTGCTTGCGACCGTATCTCGTCCGCCTTTTTACTCAGCCATGTGTCCTACATCTCTCTCTCTCTCACACACACACACACACACACACACGCACTCTCTCTCTCTCTCTATGTCTATATTTTTCTCTTTATATTTCTCTGCACTGTTCTTCTAACATTGGCGAATGAAGCTTTCTTAAATGTGGGTTGCGGATCATTTATCAACTCTCTGTGTGTGCTGTGTTTTTCTTCAAACAGCTCTTGAATGCCGTCCTCATTATCGTCGAACCAGTTCTGGAAATATCCCGAAGGGACACCCAATCATATTCTATATCATGAAGCCTAGAATGATGGCTTCCCGCTTGTAGTCTAGTTCCTCTGCAAATGACTGCTTCACGGAATCGTTTTCAAGCTTAGAGACGTTCAGTCGCTTCGATGTCTTGCTTTCTTGGGGACTTCTAGGAGACTCTATCTAACATTACATTTGAAGATGATCAGAGTATGGTCAGTCCAGCATTCAGCTGCACACACAGCCTTCGTCACTCTGACATCCTGCCTGTCTTTCTGTCGCATTATTACGTAGTCGAGCAGATGCCATTGCTTGGAACGTGGGTGCATCCACGACATCTTGTTGCAAAGTGGTAGGCGGAATACAGAGTTGGTGATGAACAGTTGCACAAGTTTCCAGCAGTAGGAGGCCATTGCAGTTGTAGCTGTTAATCCCATTTTTTTCAGCACTCCCTCCCATGAGGTGTGATCTGCGCCATCCAGGGCGTTAAAGTCACAAACAATGATGGATATGTCTGTTCTTGGCACCGCAGCAATAGTAGATCTCAGTTCCTTGTAAAACATGTCCTTGATCTCATCGGGATTTGTCATTGTTGGTGAGTAAGAGCTGACTAGTGTGGCATAACACTTTCTTGTGAGCGGAAGTCGAACGGTCATAAGTTGATCGTTGATGCCTTTAGGTGGGTCGACATTATGGCAAACGATCTCCAGCCTCGCGACGTTCTTCCTCGATGCTTCCAATCCATAAAAAATGTTTAGCTTGCATTTGCCTCTGAGATTTGATGTATGGAGTGCTCAGGGAGGGTAGAACCTCTGGCTACCAATTGTTTGATTGATGAAGACACAGGCTTCTGATTAACGGCTCTAACCTATACGCTCACATTTCAGAAAGTAAGGTTTTGAATGTGCTAATGGCTTTAGGGTCAGAGGCATTGCTCAGATTATTAAGGTGACTGTGGCTGCACTTTATAAGTTTGAACGCGTTATTAACTAGCAAACGACTGGATCTAGCAAACAAAAGATCTGGATATTGTGCTATATTTTCCTACTACGCTTAAGTAATAATATTTAGCTACATTCGGATGGCAAAATAATTTCCAGGTGGTCATAAGTATACAGTTTAATATGGTGTTCGTTGGAGACATTTACTGTGTAGTCTATTTCCTCTCATCAAACGCAGAATCATAAAAATTTATTTTGATATTCTATAAAGTTTTCTTCTTTTGTTTTGTATTCACCAATTGCTCAGGGAGTTTGACTCCGAGGAAGAAATTTTACTGTCATTGTCTTTACACTATATAGATTCATGTGATAATATGTTGTTCAACACTACTTAAAACAAACAATTACCAAGAATAAAAAACTGCTTAAGTTAAGGATGTTTCCTGCCATGTTTCATTAATTTCAACAACGTCGATGTCTTCCAAGAATTCCATACGTACTTCAGTTTTTTTCACCTGTCGCAATATTGAATTATTAGAGACTAAACAATTTGGTGGTATAAATGTACCTTGATATTGACAGGTGAGAAGGTTTCAAAATGAACGAGGTAAAAATTTAACAGTGATGGTATTCCCAATACCACCATCACGCTAGGCATTTTACAGTCGCTTTAAAGAAATGAATGCTATATCATGGAGATACAAGGACTATATGTGTATATGTATGTACATATATATATATATATATATATATATATATATATATATATATATATATATATATATATATATATATATATATATATATATATGTACATACATATACACATATACACACATACATACATACATACATACATACATACATACATACATACATACATACATACATACATACATACATATGTGTGTGTTTATGTGAGTGTGTCTGTGTGTGTGTGTGTGTGTTTGTCTGTGGGTGTGTAACCAGAAAAGCTCAATAACAGTGTGCCGGATATAGCGTTTAGTATAATCAGTAACACTTTTGCATTATCAAGATTTTTTTACTTCCACTGTGAAACGAAATCATATTTACGGTTATTTGCTTGCAAATTTATATACTAATTATGATTACTCTATGATGATAACTTTAATACATCCTATACATGAAACCATGACCGATAAAAAATATACATAAATCTTTTTTCACGCTATACAAAATCATCTGTATTAGTCCGTGGCCCAGCCCACCAATATCAAACGATAATCGGCTCCGATGAAGAGAAAATCAAGAGACGAAATAGGTCTATAGTTGTCATCCATGAACCTTAAACTTTACCTGTCTTCACATATATAATTTGAGTATTAAATGACCCCTGACCGTAATGAAGATCGATATTATTCGTATCTCTTCTCAAAGATAAACATTTCTGTTCTTCAAAGATAGCATTAATTCGCAGGCGAATTGATGAAGATATTTAGCTATAACGAAACGTGGCTTCCGATCCTGCTACAATGAAAAATCTACTATGCCCAGCTTCAAACGAATTGCTTCGATCGTCTCTTGTAAGGATAAACAGAAGAAAATAATCATTGCTTACGAAGCCGACACGTTGGCACCACTGAGTTTGACTGATAGTATAATAGGAGTAATCAACACAATCGATAACATCGATTCAAACGATATACTTTTTATCCATGCAATGCATTGTTTATCAAATAAAGATGTATTTAATTTGGATGGTTGGAGCGGCATCTCCAGTTACTGCTTAAGGCAGGATAGAATTATTGGTTAGCTATGAAATATCGCCACAGAATGCGGAAGGTAAATAACCTTTAAAAGCAATGAATTTTTGAGCAAATTTTCTGGGCTGGGGAAATTAGAACGTTCGTTGTGGTGAACACGGTTGTCTGGAATTGCTTGTATTTCATTCGACACTTAACCAGTAACTTCTGTATAGCGATTTCACTTATTGACTCTGTCTCCTCTTCATATATCTCGACTTCTTCACGGAACAAGATATTTATTCTACAAAATATTTTTGCATAATCTTTAATAAATTATTTTAAAATCCATTTTAAATGGATTTTTGTGAACGAATAATTTAAGCATATTAGTTGATACATTTTTAGATAATCTATTGAATTTTATCTAAATAATCTACAACATTGGATCATTAATCAATGGTAAGATATAAAATATTACCATGTCAGAAATTAACATTTCATCTATTTACAAAAAAATACGCTGTGTATGTTTTTGTGTTAATTAGAAAGCGTACTGCGGCCTTTGCAAGGTATTTATATTAATTGTGGTGCGACTATACAGTGATTAATTTGATTCTGTAGAGAAAGGCAACGACAGGTAAGCAGTCGACTTGTGGAAGTACTTTTTTTTTATTCGACGTAAGCCTTCAACGTAGACACAAATACGCGTATTTCTTGACTGAACAGGACTCCAGTCTATATTGCCGTTGATGATAAATTCAGACAATTGGAATGAAACTAAATATTTCTCTTAGACTGTATTTATTTTCTTCTTCAAATGCATTGAGATGTTTTTCATTATGTTTCATCTTCTTTTGACGTTACAAACCATGGGGCAGAACCACTGCATAACTGTAAGACACGGCTAAACGGTCTAATCCCTTAAAAATGTCCGGTTATTCGCGAATCGCTGTCAGTAAACAAACTTATTTGAATATATGAACTAACCTTTGTTTTCCTCTTCTAGAATTTCATTTCATCAAATATTTTCTACTATTTTGCTTTTTTTAAAACGTTTGCCACAATTTATTGCAAAGGCTGTTGATAATCCATTAGAATTATTAACGGATATCTTCTGAACATAAAGACCATATCCATCATAACCATCTGTTCTTTATCAAAACCTGCAATGAAGTAAAAGCGAAGTCTAGCTGCCACCACCAAGTATAAATTTTACTGGAACGCGTAGGTAGTTGTGACCTCCTTTTGTCCACGAGAAATGCTCTCTACAATGAATACCACCGTCCAAATTCATGACTGCACACAGAACAATATCATAACAAATGAGATAAATGCAAACATTAGTCTGAGACATTAACTTCGACAGGGACAGAGCCGTCGAAGATATGATTGATGTGTATTGCTTTTCATTTATGCTTAGCATGCAAGACAAAAAATTTTAAATACAACCTATAGTGGCATTATCTGATGTACTTGTGATGTGTGTAAGGTTAATAGTTCTAACTGATCGTTAAAGGCTCATTAAACGTCAAATTCTTATTCTATGTCATTTAAATTTTGTTTTATCTTCTTCAGAGGGCGGATGCAGATATTGAGGAGACTCGTAAACAAATGACATACAGCATCATCGTCATGTTGGTCGTCTGTGTATTGTTGCCTACTTTGGCTTTCTCTATATACAAGATCCACCATTTTGGCTTATCTCTGGAACAGAAAGCACATGACTTAACGGAAGAAAGGAAACGGACGGATATGCTTCTTTACCAGATGTTACCCTCGTCTGTGGCGAAGAAAATGATGAGGGATCGATCAGTCCTCCCAGAATTCTTTGCCTCTGTGACCGTAATGTTCTCAGACATAGTCGATTTCACAGACATCGTGTTCCACAGCACACCAATGCAGGTGGTGGATTTGTTGAACAGCATGCACAATATTTTGGATGGCCTGATACACAATCACGACGCGTACAAAATAGAAACCATAGGTATGTAAGATGGAATTTAATGTACTAAAATTGTATAGATTTAATTCTCTTATATAATGAAAGTTGTACACTCAAAAGGGGGAAAATGGACAAGTATTCGCTGCTACCTGGTTTTTTTTTTCTTTTGGGGATCTGATAACACTATCAGATCCCCAAAAGAACAAAAGCAGGTAGCAGCAAATATTTGCCCATTTCCCCCACAGGGCTTCAAATGTAGTGACTGAAAGTCCCAAAGATAATGGTTTATGCACTGCATTATTCAACAAACGTAACTGATAAAGGCACCTGCTACTTAAAATTTCGCTGAAAATTGAGAGAATTCGATTTATGGCAACATGGATTTGTATGTTACCACAGAAGCCTGCAGTTTTATCAATAAAGTACGACAAAATGTCTGACAACATGAAATCACCTTAATGGTATAATAAATTAACACAAAGAATGCAAGCCTCTTCTTGATTCGACTTTTCTCACGCGTCTTTTATCGCTTCAGAATCGCGAACACACTCACATTAATACGTTCTTGTATTAATGAGTTTTTCGCCATTTAGTAATGCATCTATCGTAAAGATTGTTTAACTGAGATACGAAGGAACATTTTGTTAATAAAAATAATAATAATAATAATAATAATAATAATAATAATAATAATAATAATAATAATAATAATAATAATAATAATAATAATAATAATAAAAATAATAATAATAATAATAACCAACAGGTGATGCTTACTTGGTTGCTTCTGGTCTACCTAACCGAAATGAGGATAAACATGCACCCGAAATAGCCTTACTGTCCTTAGACATGCTGTCAGCAACGAGAGAAATAAAAGTATCCCATATGCCTGAGAAGCCTGTGCAATGTCGTATTGGAATAAATACAGGTAAGCAAAACTACTGAACCTGTTTCATAACCAAATACAGGAACAACTGGTGGGGGGGTCATCTTTTGTATATGTGTCATCCATCATTGTTCTCGTTTCGTGAAATTCCTACGTCTTTTCGTTGTACCCTCCACTGTTTTCTCCAGCGACGATGTTTTGTGCCGCTGTTCCTTGGTTTACTACAGAGCTATGTCCAATTAAGTTTTCAATATTTTATGCATACGAAAGGCACGGAACATGTTTAGGTCTTCACGCGAACTGTGTCAAAATTACAGTGTTAGAAACAAATAGCCGCAACAATTTTATCCCTCCAATAAGTCAGCTCATTGGTATATTTACTGGCATTATGATACTTGTTGACAAAAGCAAAGTAGATGAGCTTGTAAATTTCACTGATCTATTATCCAAGCCATATTTGGAACACGCACGCCCATTATCCCAGTATAAATTGGATCATGCAGTTGCCTTATTCTGCATATAACCTGATATTCTATTAATTCTTTAAATGACATTTCTTTCGACTGTCCCTGTTTCAGGTCCCGTTGTGGCAGGAGTCGTAGGTTTGAAAATGCCGAGATACTGTGTATTCGGTGACACAGTCAACACGGCCTGCAAAATGGAGTCAACAGGGGAGGGTAAGACTAGAAATAGTGATCTATTTGATAGTCAATGTTGAGATAGCTTTGACATATTTTCTATTTTTAATTTTCGTTTCATTTCTTAAGAACTTTGAGTGTTATTATCGAGCTTAGGTTGTTCTCTTAAAGAATGTAAAGATCAAGGTTAGTTAGAAGTAACTCCGCAAAAATGTAAAAGAAAACAAACAAAAACGAAAAAAAAACTATAGTGCTCCGAATATTTTTTAAAAAGAATATTGGTATAGCTGTTTTTTATTTTTTAAAATCTGTCTCTATTAATTTCTGTCATTTGATTACAACTTGATAGCGTATTGTGAATATTTCTTAAACATTTGCCCAGAAACGCTATAGTTATACAAAATGAAATCCATGTTACATAGCAACACGTATGCCGGATGTCCCATCCTTTGTCCAACTCAGACGGTTCGTGCTAACATGAGATTAGTTTAACATTCACAATTAGCTGCATGATTTCTCTGGCAAGCCGTTCATTGAAATATACATTGTGTTCAGTTAATTCAAAGCAGAGCCCGTGTATTTTGGGTGGGTGGGGTCTCCCTCTTACAATAGAAAGTATTTACTTTTCATGGTCAAAATTAATACATTAAATAACTTTATTCAGAACGAACAATACCTTTCTAAAAATAAGCTCGAACTATTTAGAAAGGAATAATGGATATTCACCTGGGGTTGAGAGACGTCATACTCTGCCAAGAGCTGAAACCATCCCATGGAGCTGACCGTTCAACTTATAGTTTATTTCTGTGTGTGTGTGTGTGTGTGTGTGTGTGTGTTTGTGTGTTAGATTTTCATTATTAATTTTGGTAAATGTTTTATTTTCTCCCATCTAATTGTATTTTAGCCTTGTGTATAAAAGGTCTTACAGCATATTTCATGCGTAATTTTTACGTTATAAATCTTTTAAGTTATTTCGAAATTTACCTGTTGTATATTGATTGGTCGATTTCCTGACATTTATCACATTTGGCCCTTAGACAATGAATACAAACCTTTTCTGGGAGACTAACTTTCTTTAAGGGCTGAAACTGTAGCAGAAGATTATTATTATTATTATTATTATTAGTAGTAGTAGTAGTAGTAGTAGTAGTAGTAGTAGTAGTAGTAGTAGTAGTAGTAGTAGTAGTAGTAGTAATAGTAGCAGCATCAGTAGTAGTAATTCCAAGATTTACCTATATTAATTTTTTTTTAAAAAAAAAAATGTACGACTGTATCCATTACAAAAATACTGGTTGCACGTTACAACTAGAGGAAGCCGAATATTTTCACCTGCCTGAAGCACGGTTTCTGCCTGCATGTCACAAAATACATTATATTTGGTAAAATTAATACATACTTTGTTATAGTTTGCCAACTTTTCAGGTATTGGGATCATTAGACGTTGGTCTTGGAATAGCATTTGGAGCTGTAATTTAGGTTTTACGACAAAAGTCGTATTTATTAGATACTCCAACCTGCGTATCTGACATAAATAATTTTTTTTCAGGAAAAAGCCATGCTTATATCATAGATGTCAAAGGCTAGATTTAGCATGCTAACTTAAATTTTAGCCTTAAATGCCTATGTTGAAAACATGATTTTGCTTTCTGAGTGCACGCGTACTTTTTTTTCGCTTACCTTTCATATTGAAACATGGCTTGGTTAGGTTTCGTGTTTAGTGCTAGGTTTTAGTACAAGCGCGTATGTTTTTCGAATCGAGACTCAGAACTTAAGCTGAAATGGGTAAAATGTGTAAATGGTTTGAAATGGCATAGTATACCTCTGCCAACCAAGGCCTCCTTTTGAAAAATTAAAGAGCGATATTGGTTAAGTCGCTAAGGGGACTAAAATTACCGGTTTTCCCTGATCAACAAAATAGTGAGGCATTACATGATCATCTCCCTTGTCCAGTATCCTTACCATTCTTTTATGACGTCTATCATGCAAGAAATAAATGAAAATTCATAAACCAGTCTAAAGTTATTCTTTCTCCATATAATTTCTCTTTGCGCACGACCTTCTTACTCTGCATGGAAAGCACTATCCACTCTGTCTTGTGTATATTTGTAACTTTGCATATTAATTTTTTTATGCTTTGAATTCTGTCAGAGGAAGCACTAGTGACTGTCTGTTTAGAGGAAATTTAATTATTGGATCATAATGAGACTACGTCTGTTACACACAAATACACGACTAGGTTTAATTATTTTCGGGGAACCTGCGCCAAATTTAGAGTGTACGTTGAGGTTTAGTGTGTGCAGGCTAAACATGACTAGCAGACCCGATTTCATATCTGAATTGGAGACGTTGTCATAAAAACCTAACGATTTTTTAGACAAAGTACAACATAATCAAGTTCGATACAAGTTAAAAATGTACACGAGCAATATGATAGGAATCACGCCGCAGGACGTTTGGCTGAAAAAATATAAGAACCACTAATATTTTCAAAACACAAACAAGCTGTGTATAATATTTTTTATTCTTTTACCCTTGTTTTCTATGCCGTGTAAAAAACAAGATGTGTAAATTGATATGTGCCTAATTAAACACAAAAATGTACAGTGTATATAAATGTGTTCTCCTATTACAATGCTGTGAGATTATTAATGATAAAAACGTAACATTTTAGTCAATGACGACCTGCCAATCAGCCAAAGGGTTTATAATAATAAATCCATTATTAGATAAAACTGTGTACTTAATGATTTATGCAACAAAGGAAAGAATTTTCTCCCTGACATTTACTTTATTTTTGATAAATGAAAGTCGAGTTTAGATTACTAGTTGTTAAAATGAGTATCACAGTTAATCCGTATGTTTTGTTATTTAGAATATAGTTATCATTTATGTCTGCTCATTCACAAAAATTAAGTGACAAGCAAAACCATAATGGCATCCTAACTGGTTAAATTCCCCATCAAACAGAATATAGAGTAGATAGAAAAATATTTTACATAAGCATTAATTTTTATCTGCTTTGATTTACATTAAATATTGATTATATATTTAGAATAATGATACCCCAATAATTATTTATGTACAATAATGAATATATATATATATATATATATATATATATATATATATATATATATATATATATATATATATATATATGTGTGTGTGTGTGTGTGTTTGTGTGTGTAACAGCACAGTAAATACTTTATGTACAATAATAAATAATACATATTGACAACATACAGATTATCTATGTACAATAATGATAACATAAAGATGAACTGTATATATTTTTAAACAATCTTATTCTTCCAACATTAACTTTGTCCCCAAGTCTACTGCCATAATGATTAACACCGGAACAGCTACGATATAACATGTAAAAATCCATTAATTAATAACTTCAGGTTAAATTCCGTGAACTGTACCTGTGAACCAAAGCATACTGCAACCTGTCAGATTAAACCGTCAGAGACTTTCGAGATCTCCGCCAGTTCTGAGACAGCACCGTACATTCTCGTGTTTTAACTCGACTTTTTCCATGACGAAACCAATCTCTCAAAAATTTGGTGATACTTCACGAATCTGAATTTCTATTATTATTATTAGTAACTTTCATCTGCATCTGAATTTGTATGATAAAGTCACAGGTAAAACAAAATTGTGATGTATGAGTAATGTTATGTGATATCAGTTGATGACAATAGTTTGTATTTATGTCATTTTTCCTACTATTTCAGCAAGGAAAATTCAGATTACAGAGGCGACATATACTGCTCTTTTGATTTCAAAGGAACTATTTACATTTGCAAAGCGAGGCTTTATTGAAATAAAGGTCTCTCTCTCTCTCTCTCTCTCTCTCTCTCTCTCTCTCTCTCTCTCTCTCTCTCTCTCTCTCTCTCTCTCTCTCTCTCTCAACATATAAAAATTATCGTCACTACTTAATCCCCCCAACAACAATCCCTCAAAATGTGAAATTAAAAAAAAAACAATTATTACTGAAAGTTAAAAAGTTCTGGAAATGCCAGTATTGTCATCATTCCAAATCGAAATACACGTACATGCAAATCGACATTTATTCAATTTTATTAGAGATAACAAATTCTAATTTTCTGGTGACCTTTTTGGGCTCGTGCCCTGAGCACTTGCTTAGTGAGCTGTATGGGTAATCTGGCATTCGTGGGTGTACAAAAGCAGAGTGGAAAATTAGTACATTCTTTTGATGGGCTACGTGCTTCTATTAATGATATTCAACACATCATACATATTTACATGCTGGCTGGCTTTGCAAAATTATCTGCTTTCTAATTGTGTTATTTTTATCGGCAAGTCTCGTTAACGTTTCAGTTTCTTCAATATCAAATGCCATGCATGCCTACATACCTAGGTGGACATCCGCATATGCTGCTAATTGGAAACATATCCAAAAGACAGTAACCAGGTAGATAAAACAGATAGGATTGAGCAGATAGACAAACAATGATTTATTTGATCTATAAGCGACGTATTCAGATCTTATTTCATTTTGCAGGGTAAAGGTCAAATTGAGACGTACTGGTTATCGGGAGCTGACATTAACAAAGCCTGTCGATAAGATGTGATCCAATTTTGATGATTCAAAAGCCTGTCCATAAACTGTTATCCAATTTTGACGATTCCAAAGTCTTTCTAAAAACTGTTATCTAATTTTGACGATTCCAAACCCTGTCCATACACTGTTATCTAGTTTTGACAATAATGAAACCTGTCGACTTTTTAATTTATTATCAATTAATGAAAATGTTTAACTTAGATATATGACTGATCATTCTCTTTTAAAAAATTAATATTGTTTTCCAAAATAAATCAATATGTAAACCATTTAAAAAATATAAATGATTTATCATAGAAGATCCAAAATATCTGCATAGAATGATCAAGATGTTTAGATCAAAAAGTTTAATTTCAGTATATATGTGCTGAACAGTTATATAGGTTTTAGAACACACCTATATATGATTTCAAACATGTTGCAAATTATCAAATTTTCTTTGAAATGCTTCTGTTGGAAAATAGAGGAACAACAATTTTATATGATCCTTTTAATAAACATTTGAGAGATCTAAAGGAAAAGTAGCTAATAGTAGATGAGATTAGTTTCGGAAAGAGAATTAATGTGAATGAATTACCAGATTGAATGAAAAAAGAAAAAGAGTTGAAAGATATTGGAAAGAAAACGATAGATGGAGTGATGGTTATATCTTGAGCTTTATGGATTAAAAAAGCAGAGAAAGTGACTAAATACTATTATAATTTTTAAAATAGAAATTTCATAAGTAAAATGATGCCACCTCTTGTTAAAAGCTATTGTTCTTTATCAGAGAGCTAGAAAGAAATTTCTGATGAAGGAAAAGTATTTCATACGAAACTTGTATAAAAAGCGTGAGGATCATCTTGCTGATCTCGAAACGATGCGTAATTATTCTGACATAGTTCTACAGAAATCCCTAATGACGAAGTTTCAGCATCTAATGGATTTACCAAGAAATTGTAAAATTGTTTCTGGAGGGATATTGGACAGTTTGCAATGAGGGTTATTAGTTATGGTTATGAACGTGGGGAATTACTTTACACAAAGAATAACAAGGGAACACTTATATGTATGACAAAATGTCATAAACCTAAGCAGCACATGTCCAAGTGGAGGCCCATTTGGCTTTTAACAGGATCATACAAAATTGCTTCTGCGTGCATGTACCACCCAAGATCATGAGTTTGGATCAGACAGAATTTCTAAAAGAACGATACATTGTAGATAAGATAGGAAGCTTATGTAACATAATGTCTTTCACCAAAACAAGAAATATACCTGGTCTAGTCATTGCAATCGACTTCAAAATTTTACTCTTTTACGTTGCCATTTGTTAAAACAAAGATATGAACTTTATTTCCGCTTTGAAAAGCCAATACGAAATCGATAAAACTTTACTATAAGAAAATCATGTATAGTTGTTAATGGTCAAGTTTTAAGTTGGTTTGTTATTGAAAGAGGGTGTAGATAAGGGGACCCTCTCACTCCATATAGTTTTATACTGTGTACATAGATTTTATCTGATTTAAAAAAACACCGTATAGATTAAAAAAGAGTACAATTAATATGGAAAGTTCTTTCAAGAGCACTCGATCCAGCAAGGGATCATGTGTGTCAGGGATTGATTGAGATGCAATACACTGATTGATTGAGATTGATGCAATAAACTGACGATGAACAGTGCTAAACTAGTATCTAAATAGCCTGAGCAATTTCGATTCTTAATGAGTCATTTTTAAAGGCATGTATCAAACAAAGACAAAACAAACAAATACACATAACAAACGTTGAGTTTGTAAAACTTTACATGGCTTTTTCTACGTGAATTAGATCTATAGATGCATAATGCCTCAACTATCATATATAGACTTATTGCGGATACTGAGAAATATTTGTGATTACCAAGAAATCTATGGGCCATAGCGACATTTATTACTCTGTGTACATTTACGTAACGCAGATTATATCTCGGATATTTAACTCTAAGCCGGATATTTTATTTTTATAATAGTAATTAAAGGATACTAAGAAGATTTAGAAAAGCCTGAAAAGAAAATGTGTCGGGTGCAAAGAATAATTGTGCTAATGCATAGCTTTCTTTTTCTAGTCTGCTTGGTTTCAATGTTCTAAGGCGGATTTCTCAATATGCTGGTGATATATCACATGCTCTAGACGGTTAAGAGAAATCACTAATGTCTGTTTTGCATCTTGTATATCTATATTCAAAATTTTCTTGCTTTAGTATAAATATTACATGTCTAAACTTCGAGGAATGAAAGTCATACTAATTCCGCTGAATAATCTTAATTTGGAATGATAGTAGCAATAAACATATGGATTTAAACGAAATAACATGCAGAAATATTATCATAACGAGGATTAAATATGATTAATATATTTAATCTTGTCCATGTTTTTAAATTGACATGGCTCAGAAGAATATTGTCTGAGCAATCTAAATGGAAAAAGATATGTCAAAAGTTTCAGTGCCAAGTATTGAAAACTTATTTTGTTTTAGATTTTGCTTAATACAAAAGGATCTCAATCCATTCTGGATAGTGGATATTGAAGCATTTCTAGAGCTAACTAGAGCATTCAACTAGAGCATTCAAAATGGTCACAGCCCAAACAATTGCATTATCATATATATGGCTTAATTCTTATGGTACAATAGACGGAACAAAAGTGTTATTATCAACCATGTTTTTAGAAACGCATTAGACTTGTGAACGATATGGTCAATGAAGATGGCTCCTAGATAACGTTTTATAATAAAACTATTTTTTCTATTCAGATTAATGTCATAGATCTTCAAACCATATTCACAGCGATAAAGTCATGCAAAAGTAAATTCAGAATCAGTTATTGCTCATGTTTACAACAACCTTCTAGTAATACTGTTGTGTATCCAATTTTTAAAGGTACGAAAAGAATATATAAATGTATATGAAAATTTTTTTGAAAACAATGACGTGACAACGATTTCTAAAAGGAAGTCGATTTTTGAACTTTGGGAGTTAGAAGAAAAGGTTTGGCAGACATGTTTTATTACCATTTAAAACAACACAATGTCATAACCTAAAATGGTTACAGCTTTTCGTATTTCATAAAATTTTGGTTATGAATGTTTTGAAACATATACATTGGTGATTGTACTGAAAAAGAATTATTGACGATAATAGAGTGTCAGTTAGATTGTCAAAGAAATTAAATCATATCAACAAAATCAATTTAAGTTGGATTTTCAATTACTAATTGATTCTTGCACCGACTAACACTTATTCACCAAATGTTAATCACCCAAGGATTACGTTGAATATCCATGTGGTGAATACCATGCTTCCTTCTTGTTTGCGTTTTACTTCTTAAAAGGAAATTATGCCAGTTGTGTGACACGACAAATTTATAAGTCATATTATTTATACCTGTGTGGAGGCGATTTTTACAAGTCACCTGAAACTTGATTCTTCAATATTTGGCCTTTGAAATAAAATGAACTATAATGGCATTTGCTTCTGTTTTAACAATTCTGGTTGTAACAATTGAACTGCATTATGTCTTGACCAACTTAAACAAAATACTAAATAAAATGTATTTGTATTGTATTGCATGGATTTTGTATTTGCATTATATAATTATGTGGAATGCATGCCTATGGTGTTTGATTTGACTACGAGTAAATGACTTATCAGAACTTTACGTCTATAGTACATAGACGTATATCAGTAGCAGTTGACGTATAAGAAGAAAAAAGTAACTCCTTTGTGTTACAAGATATCCATGCTTGACTGGAGAAATATCCGGATTTATTTTGTAAAAGAAATAAATATGAAAAAAAAACACATTTCATAAGACTAAGCATAAAAGAAACGAATCAGCGATTTACTCAATAGTTGCAAATGAATGAAAATCAAACACTTCAACATCATTATACATGAAACTTTTATGCTATTCAATCTGCTTATATGTCTTTTTATGATATTCAATCTGCTTATATGTCCTATTTTGCAAATATTCCTTTAAAGTTTCAATAAAGTTAGTTTTAATAGGCAATAATTCTAGCATAGTTGAAAATGTATTATTTAAATAAATGTTAATGTAACTTATGCGATCAAGGTAGAAGTACCGTGTGTTAGTTTCAAAAGCCCACAAACAGCAGCATGTCTCGTAAATGTATCTATAGTTATTGTTAATGAATCAAATGATTTCCTGTAGTTGGTGATATACTTTTGTACGTTGTTCTACAGAGTGAATAAAGTTTTTGAACTGTTTTAGATATTCGAGATCTACAATTTCTGTGTTATCTTCATCGAAAGCCATTCAGTTCTTTACTTTCTTATGCACATTTCAAAGTTACAATCTTTCAGAATTAGAATCATCCTGGCTTATTCCTTCTATACATATGAGAGAATGTATCCGATCTTTTTGTTGTATATTGCTTTTTTAATTCATTATCTAAATCTTCTAAAACAATATCTTTACAATGGAAATGGTGTAACAGGCACCGCAAAAAAATGAATATTTTACCTACACTCATAGGGACTATTTATTATATCAGGATGACAGTCGATTAACATGTAACTTAACAGAGGAATTACTTCTACCTATTTATTCCTTAAGATCCTAATTACCTCATCGTACTTGATTTTACCTTCACTTATTGCTTTGCTTATCGATCACACACGCATACATACATTAATGTTATATATATATATATATATATATATATATATATATATATATATATATATATACATACGACAATGTAGTTTAATTACTTATCTGTTAAAATTTGAATTCTCCATTTCATTTTTGTATCATTATATTTTATTATGATGACGATTATTATCTTCACCGGATATGATGTTTTTGAAGGAAACATTGTGTTTATTTGGAATGTAAATATGAGTCGCGGATTGCATAAGCATTTTTTTAGATTGCCAAACAACTGGCGTAAACGATTGGTTGTGGCCAGGAGCATATGTGCTTACATCGTGTACTGCGATTGTCAGATGATGAAATAACGCGTTCTTTGTGCGCGTGCATGAAGTGACGTCTTAGTTCAGTTTAAAAACACTTAGGTCCCTGTGAAATAGTCAGTCGTATAATATCTCTCTTAGCTGCCGTAGAAAGTCTTTCATATATCTTGAGAAGAAGGTATTAAATGTCATGTGCTGAAAATAGTTTTTCTTTTCTTTACATCTGTATATCTCGAGACGTATTTTGATACAGATGGCAGGTATAAGATTTCATCTATTCTTCAAATAATACTTTTTTCCAGGAGAACTAAGCAGTTGGTTTAGGAAAACGACATTCAGTGACATTTATTCTAAATTAGAACCGTACTGTACAAATTGTGGTTCAACGTGAAATTCTGGACATTTTTGTGAACACTTCACCTGATGTTATCATCCTCCATCTTGGAACCAACTTTAGATTCAAATTAGATTCAGTTATAACTGTTTATTGATAGGACTTATATAGAATACATATTTGAATCCTCTTTACAAACCTTAAGTCCTATTTTATATTTTCACATTTTCACCATGTTTTTAGGGAAAAAAATTAGTTTTGTTAAAACTTACAAATCTTGTTATATATATCCTATAATGGGAGTGCGAGTTACATCATGCATTCGAGTCTCTAACCTGTATTTACTACCTAGTCAAGCAAGATATGGCGTAAATTGGAGAGATGGAAACATGTAGACATCAGAAAGAAAACTTGTAAAAGATACCAAACTGAAAACAATGCTCACTGGAATGTGGAATGAATAAAGAAATAAAGACACTTCAAATATATAACCAAACATTACAAAATGAAAGAAAAAGGAGAACAGTACTGAGTACAAAAGGGTTTCTAGAAAGGTGGTACATCTATATTGCGAGGTTTATATATATATATATATATATATATATATATATATATATATATATATATATATATATATATATATATATATATATATATATATATATCAGCAATGCTTCTATGAATAGATTAATCCCGTGAATTCATAAGTTTTGAAGTGACAAAAGTGTTGCTGAAACAAATTGTGTCTAAAAAGAATATTCAAAAATCTGATGAAGACTTACAAAATTTAATCAAATAGAACAGCTTTAATATTAAAAATCCGCTGTGTGTGCGCATGTGCGCGCGCATTTGTATTTGGTATAAATCGAGGACATCCATGAGATTACACACCAAAAGTACCGAGGACTCACTTACAACCCACGACGTCCACGATTGGGAAAATGGTTCAATATTGCTTCAAGCACCTATTTTAGCATAGAATAACGTAAAATCATGATTTCTTGGAAGGTTCCCTTTTTACATGGTTGGTACTTGTTCGAGATTTTTGGAATATATTTCTCCTCCAAAGCTGGCGATACACACGCCCAAAATCAAGTCTTCGATTGCATGATGGAAAACTTGTAGAGGAATCTCCGCTATCAAATCACACGTTTCAAAAGTATTATCTCCCTTTATATCCAAGCATCAAATATCGAGAACATAGCTAAACTATAAGAAGAACTGCTGGTTTATATAACAGTCATTGATACTTTATTAATATTTCATGTCTGTGAGATAGCATTTATGGGAAACTAATACGAACCCAATTTGAAAGTTACACGCATAGAACTTCAGTAAATATATAGAAAGATAAATAGAGTATCTACAGGTCAAACATATATCATCATGATCATCAGTCCCAAAGTTAAACATGTCATCACAGCAAAATGTTCTTTATTATCGTGGTCTTAAGACCTGCGACTACACGTGCAAGCAATCATAAACTTTTGAATGCATTAAATATTCTTTTAAATGTGTATACTAACTTCAGTTGGTGAGTTGATGACTTTGATTTATATATTATGAATTGTTTGTATCCATAGATCTGTTGTAAACAAAGCCTTACTAAAACAACGCGCAAAATGTAAACAGCAGGCGTCAATCTATATTGTTTTTCAAAGGTTAAGATGTTTTTAAAAATAACCGAAACACACAGGATGTTATTCTAGACCAACATGTATTTATAACTTAAAAGAACATTTATTTAAAGCTGCATTAGACTGTAATATTCTTACTCGTTTAGTCTTTCTTCATTAGGTTTTACACGGAAGGCGACGTGGAAAAAAAGTTTAAATCTTCCAATCAGTGATACAAAACACCTTTACAAAGTACCTTGAATTAGCAAAGAACTTATAAAAATATAAACTAAGTGATTGGAAAGTGAAACATGACAGAGTTGCGCCATTAAAGTGTGTTATTTATTATTCATGGTGCCAACACAATAAAACAGAATAAACATTTTGTAAATATGTATTAGAAATTTATCCCCATCCACTAACCCTTACTTATAAGATCACTAGCAGACGATATTCTGCCCATGTTACCTGCGGGCAACCTGGTAGTTTGTAGCAAGTCTTATGAATTGTCCATATCTAACACGGTATTTCATTTCGTTCATTTCTTATGACAAAGTTTGTCACATAGTTATCTTAAAACTCCTATGCAAATCTAAAAATGTTATAATACGGATCGAGCAAAACTACTTTTTTTAGTATCGAAAAAGTATCAGTTTTCTTTATCTTTGTTTAACATCGCAGTGGATTGCTTTCCCATAATTAATTGTTTGCTTAAAAAGTTTAATTTTATAAATTTACTAATTATAAAAATTCCTGATATTTATGCAGAATGTTTGTGTCAGTTTGCAAAATTAGATCATGTCAGTTACACTACAACGAGTACAGTATATTTTAAGATTTCGTTAAAAATAAAAAAAGCAAAGGTACAAATAAACCAGCTACATAAAACACTGAGAACGAGATAATTCAGAAAATGTATTATTATTATTATTATTATTATTATTATTATTATTATTATTATTATTATTATTATTATTATTATTATTATTATTATTATTATTATTATTATTATTATTATACTAACTTTAAGAGTTGACATTCTTTTTATATTAATAGCCATTACACTGATATTACGAACTCACTATATAGCTGAAATTTATTCCACTCATGGTCGTTAGGTAATTCTGATGGAAAGTCCAACCCAGCTTAGCTATGTTAGGTATTTTACGTCATGCAATCTAAGTAGATTATTTATTACCGACAGTAAAGCGCATTGTCAGAAGACACTAGTGGTAGTGACTCCAGAAAGCTAACCAGTGTGCCATTGCGTCTCCTAAATTCGACCCGTATATTTATATATTTATAAATGCCAGCTATCTGCAAAATGAAACACTTATCACTTCTGACAGTTTATATTTCACTTTGAAAATGTGCATGTAAAACTATTGTTTAACTTTTCTCGTTCACAAACGTTTGCAGGCATTGATAATTAAACACTGTTCATATAACTTGGCCTTATTTTTCCTTTAGAATCAAATGTATTTATCAGAACGAGTCTGAGTCAGACAAGGCTGTCAGCTATCTTCCACATTATTAAACATCTTTCTGGAGAGAATCATAGCTGATGCGCTTGAAAAGCATGAAGGGACGGTAAACATCGGACGATAGAACAATCACTAGCCTACGTTTTGCTGACGACGTTGAAAAACTAGCAGGAAATGAACAAGAACTAGCTAGCTTAATATAGAGCTACAACAAAACCTCTGTAGCCTACGGCATGGAAATCAGTGCAGAGAAGACCAAAATGATGACCAACAACACGAATTGCATCAGCACTGATATCAGGATCGAAGGTACGAAGCTAGAGTCAGTCCACAGTTTCAATAATTTAGGGGCAGTTGTAACAGATGAATGATCAAAGACAACAAAAAAACTGACAAAACTGAAGCCAAACTGGAACGACAAGAACATCGCCCTCTGTTCAAAGGTCCGACTGATGTACTTACTGGTGATCTTCATATTTCTCTACGCCTGTGAATCATGAACCATAACAGTGGATTTATAGAAAAGGACATAGGTCAAAGAGATGAGATGCTTCCAAAACAAAAAGTAAGCTGCAATGGTATGGGCATGTCTCACGATCATCGGGACTTTCCACGACAATTTTGCAAGGCAATGTACAAGGAAGAAGAAAGAAAAGTAGGCACAGAAAGAGGTGGAAAGACATCATTTGGGAGTTGACTGACTTGAAACTGGGCGACTCACTAAGAAAGACAGAAAATGGAGAGGAATGGAGGAAGATGGTTTTCCGGTCACGTGCGGTGCAACCAAGGTCTACCAGGTTACGGGATTGACGACGACGACGATGATGATTATGATGGTGATGATGATGATGATGATGTACATAGAACAGTTTTCCTTCTCGATCGACACAACAATTTGATGATAAAGCAATTTTAAATTTAATTTTATTATAAGATAATTTTATTTAATTTAATTTTAATTATTATCTTTTATTTATTTTATGTTACATAATACTTTTACTCAGAGATTTCTGACAGCCTAACCCTTTTCGACCAATAATGAATCGGCACAAAGAAAAGTTGCTTATGCACATTGGCCAAGTACACTCTCTGCGCATACCAGTTTCGGGGCCCCGAGTGGCCGAGTGGTCTAAAGCGCTGTCCGTTACGGATCACTGCCATCTCACCTCTGCGTGAGTTCGAGTCTAGGATTTGGCGAATGTGGATATGTGAGAAAGCTTGCCAGTAGCTTCTCGTGGGTCGGTGGCTTTTTCCGGTGATTTCCCGGTTTCTTCCTCCACCATTAATACTGGCCGCCATGAATAGCCTATCTTGTGCTGAAAAATGGCGTTAAGCCCAACAACAACAACATACCAGTTTCTGATTTATTTTTAAAGAAACCATATTTTATATCACTGAAGCAAGATAATAAAAGCTGAGTTTTTGTATATGTGAAACGAATCAGTTTCCTAATATCGGCTTCTGTGTAACAAGGAGTCCATAAAAATCTTGATTTTTACACCTAGGTGCTGCAGTTTGTTTTATGTAAGTCTCCTGCAACTTGAATCTTCAGTTTGATGTCTTTGAACTAAAACTTGCTACACGGGATTAATTTGGGTCTGCTTTAATGCCTTCAAGATTTTGACTGCAATGACTTTGTGTCCTGACTAACTTGCACGTGAACAATTAAACCTAGCAAATGAAATGCATTTTAAAGTGCAAAGAACGCATTAGGCTTTTAAATGTTTTTTTACATTCATTCTGTAGCTTTCTTGTCTATCGCATTGTCAACGAATTAAAATAAAATATAAAAATATCACAAATAATACTTTGTCTTTTTATCGTAAGAAGGTTAAGGTTTCGTTTATTTCAGTCTTATTCTCATGACATACTTTTAATATTATAATGGAAAGTATAGTCATAGAACGTATCATTCTTAAAAATGAAATCTGAATATTTGACTGAAAAATTAATGTATTTTACTTTGATAATTCGCATATTTTTAATTATCCCTAAACAAGTAAAACAGAAACTTTGGTTTGAAAATGTAATAGTACTCATTTTCTCATTTTTACAAAAGTGTTTGGTTTTCTTTTTTATTCTTTTTGTACAATTCTTTTAGCTTTAAACATGAGATAAATAACAGAAAAAATTATATAACAATGACGAGTTAGACACTGATCCAAACTTTCCATGCTCATCAAAGGGCATGGAAAGACCGCTTTCGTAGCTACGCACAAACGAAATTAATCACCATCTACAATTACTAAAAGGTGAAAGAGAGGTCAAGTTTGTCTGCATTTTACAAGTCGTACTAGCTTAACACCAGGATAACTAAATATTAACTTCGCAGATGACTGTTAGGAAAAGACAGAATGAAGTTATCTTTTTTTTAAGCAAACAACACTATAATGGAATGTAAACAATTATATAAGATACAGTGGGTGGTGGTCTTACACGAGTGTCTATGTTAAATGAAATGTTTTGAACGAATTGAAATATTAAGGACACTTAAACCAGTTAAAATCGTTTCAAAATTACGATAGTATTACATGTAAATAGTGATGTTACTCGGTAAGAACAGTAACAATAATATAAAGAATTGATTGACTTTAAATTACATTCCGTAACATTATATATTGTGGTGTCATAATTTGTTATGTCAATGGGTACACTGCAGACAATGTAGCGACATGACTGGGTATTTGTTAAAGCTAAGTAGAAAGTCTCTCTCTCTCTCTCTCTCTCTCTCTCTCTCTCTCTCTCTCTCTCTCTCTCTCTCTCTCTCTCTCTCTCTCTCTCTCTCTCTCTCTCTCTCTCACACACACACACACACACACACAAACACACATACTTTCACACATATTTCTTTCAGAAGCTGGATAATGGAACACAAATTTTACTTTTGCAAAGACCTTATTACTCACTTTGAAATGTTGCCTAAATACACAGAACAACACAGCATTAGCTCACATTCTATAGAATAAATAATTTCTTTTAAATCAATATCGAGAAGGAACTAAATCAAAGTCTTGCATCACCACCAAAAGGAGACAGAAAAAAAAATGCTCAAAACATTGACTGGGACTGATTCGTGGGTACTGAATCGGAACTAATAATTGTAATCGGATTCCTAATAAAAAGACAAAAATCAAGGGAAACAATTCAAAAGAGCTATAAACTGGACTTGACAAAGATCATGAAGGAAAATATGCATAAATTGCCTTAGACTACTATTGTACTAGAATTCCGAAAGTGTACTGGGCATCAGCAGAGATGGAAAATAATGCTGAATCGTCATTTTTTTTAATTGCCGACAAAAAGCAATGAAAAAATTCCAAAATTGTTCAACTTAAGCGAAGACTGAATATATCAGAATTTATTTCTTTACAATGCCCGGCCAAGAGTGGCCAAGTGGTCTAAATCGCTTTCCATTACGGATCACTTCCATCTCATCTCTGTCTGCGTGGGTTCGCGTTTCGAGTTCGGCCAATGTGAGTGAGAAAGCTTGCCAGTAGCTTCTCTTTCGGAACCAATGTCGGATTTTGCCCTAAAGCTGAGGCAGTCTATGCGTTTACTTTAGCGCATATAGGGTTTTTCACTAAAAACGAATGCGCTAAGTTGACGCATGCATGCGCCAAGTTGGCGCATGCATGGGCCTCTTTGGCGTATTGATATAAGGCACTTTAATAGGTACGTGGATGGTTACTTTTCAATGAAAAAGTGAAAGAACACGTATTATGAATGGAATGGTTTTATTTGCAACCGAGTGAAAGGAAATTTTTAGTTTAAATCAAATTGGAATATATTTTGTATTGAACTGTCAGAAGTAGTATTGTATAGGTGATTTTGAAAATGTAATTCTCACAAACTTACCATGGAAGTAAATTATATATATATATATATATATATATATATATATATATATATATATATATATATATATATATATATATATTCAACAGCCGATCCGATAATGATTTGGCAATATCTAAAAATGATCGGTCATTCAGTCCAATTTTTCCGAGTGTCTTCTTCTTCTTCTGTCTTAGGGAGTGGGTTCCTCTCCCACGGCTGTCAGCGTCATCGTCGTCATTATTTCCGCCATATCTACTAGCATTTTTTTTACTATGTATGTGTATGTATGTATGTATGTATGTATGTATGTATGTATGTATGTATGTATGTATGTATATATAAGTCTACTTGTTGTTTTAACAACACTGATATACTTATTTATTCACATTCTTTGAATCCTTTCTTCTTATGTTCATCATGACAACATATCATTTGATAGTCCAATAAAAACATGCAAGTTAGATGTTTTACAGTAAAGTATGAGAATGGTTAAAAATTGGACTTTTTTGTGGCAGTAATGAAACTGATGAAAAATTACAAAGTACAACTTTTGTATTATTTACCTCCCTTGATACAGGTCGACTTTCTCTGATAAATGACTACTTTTTCTGATTAAAGATTTATATCCAAAATTTTATTTAAAAAATAAACAGTCCAATTTTTTAAATTTTATAGGTCGTGAGCTTGTTATTGTGTCTGTATGTGTAAGTCTGTTTTAACATATGTACGAGCTTATTTATTTGCAGCATAAGTTTGTTTTGTTTTAACAAGAAATGTAAGTACATACTTCAAACCGTTTAATAAAAGGTTTGTCTCCCTTGATCTGTGAGCAAAAAAAAAAAAAAAAAAAAAAAATGATTCCCGCTTTATATGATGAATGAGCAACTCCAAATACATTACAAAAAATAACATCCCTACTTTCTGAAATAATTTTTTGTGTTTGTCTTTATGTATGTATGTATGTATGTATGTATGTATGTATGTATGTATGTATGTATGTATGTATGTATGTATGTATGTATGTATGTATGTATGTATGTATGTATGTATGTCTGTCTGTCTGTCTGTATGTATGTATGTATGTATGTATGTATGTATGTATGTATGTATGTATGTATGTATGTATGTATGTATGTATGTATGTATGTATGTATGTATGTATGTATGTATGTATGTATGTATGTATGTATGTATGTATGTATGTATGTATCTATGAATGTATGTATGTATGCATGTATGAATGTATGTATGTATGTATGTATGTATGTATGTATGTATGTATGTATGTATGTATGTATGTATGTATGTATGTATGTATGTATGTATGTATGTATGTATGTATGTATGTATGTATGTATGTATCTATGAATGTATGTATGTATGCATGTATGAATGTATGTATGTATGTATGTATGTATGTATGTATGTATGTATGTATGTATGTATGTATGTATGTATGTATGTATGTATGTATGTATGTATGTATGTATGTATGTATGTATGTATGTATGTATGTATGTATGTATGTATGTATGTATGTATGTTCTGTCGGTTGTTTTAACAAAACAATGATATAATTATATCAAACATTTTCAATTAAAATTCATTTTGTCCTTACTTTTTCTGTTCTTCGTTATCATAACATAGCATTTGATTAAAATAATTATTTCTCTATTGATACATAATTGTATACTTATTGATATAGAATATACATACTGTTATGTTTAGTCTTGTTTAAAAAAAACAAAAGAAAAGAGTGAATGCAGCAAGTTTTGTAAATTTTAAAAGGGATAAATTATTATCCTTGAAAACACAATAAAAAGTAAAAAAAATGACTTACAGTTTGTGATTACAGTCCAAAAATTCATCCTCGAATAAAAAGATGATAAGCCTTATCACTAAATGTCCTAAATGAATCAAAATTCGAATCCCGACGAAGTTCCAAGATGGCTGGCGATGACGTCAGATCAATGTAGCATTGTAGTGATATCTCAAAATTTCTTAGTTTGACTTTTTGAATCAAGAATAATATTTTGGCTTTAAAATTTCTACTCCTAACTGCCATGGTAGAGGACACCCAGACGGAAGAAGACTACGGAACACCACATACTGTACTCAAATTACGCGCACTTTGGGAAAAATCCGATGAAGTAAAATGTTTTAAAGAAAAGAAATGGACGTATTCGGATCATAGTATATCATATACACGCGCGCGCACACACACACACACACACACACTCAGAGTAGATGAGCCGATTTCAATAGTTTTCTCTCCATAAAATAATGTTCAAGTTTAATGGTTTTGACAAACTTCTTACACTGCACATTTATTATGAGTATAACTGAGTCCAATATGTCAGAAAAATAATGTTGCGATTTCTCAATAATTAATGACACGATTTCAATATTTTGCTTTTACAAATCATCACACGAATTCTTGTTATTTCCCACATATGTGTTTTTGTTTCTCTTGATGGTTGAGGTTCATTACTTTTGTTTTAAATTTTCGACTTCCTTCGTCTGCCTTTTTCCTTGACCATTTCTTTGCCTTTCAAAGTGTTCATCAAACATGTTTGGCACTTCCATACAGAATTTTTGTGTTTGATGAATCGCTCATTTCCGGTCAGTCCAACACATCCGAAATGGAACCACAAGTTACAGATGTCATATGCAATACTATTTTTTCTGGGAAATCTTCGGATTGTCCACACATTCTCCTTTGCAGATATTACACTGGAAGGATGCTGAAATGACCCATTTCCGTTTCAATGTTATGCTTTCATTTTGGTCTTGCAGTTTTGGTCAGAGCGCCTGTTTCTTCTTCCTCGGATTTGATTCTATCAGCGCCTTGAGATCATCCACGAAGGCAATCTTCAAGTAATGAACCGAAACCATTTCAAATAAATCGATCAACAATCCTCTAAATATTTCATCGTCCAAAACACAATCTATAGTGTCTGTATGGGAAAGGTTCTAAATTCAGGCAATTAAGTCAGCATTAGTAAAAACCTTTGATCCATGGAGATGAAAACTTCTTTCTGTCAACATCGATTGAATAAAATTGTTCAACTTTCCAAAGAACATAAAAACATCGTCCCTCACACGACTTATACCTCTTGATTTGCCTTGTCGGTACTCTATTTCTGATAGACTTTGTGACAGATTAGTTTCAGTGGTTATTTCTTCGTAGTCTATACGAAGTTTCTGCAATAATTGCTGTTTCAGGTAGTCTACTCTCCTCTAGAACTTGGATCCATCGTCAATTCGTCCTATATTTCTGATGACACTGCAGTAACCGATCTTTGATCTTATGAATGCATGCTCCAGCGATATACCGTAACTTGACATATTCACTTGCATGCCCTGGTCGCTTTCTGACTGTTTCTTCTTGATATCACTTTCTATCGTCTTGATGTTCATCTCCAACAACCACATTAGTAACTTAGAAGAGAACTTATTTTGTTCTTTAGAAATAATTTTCACTTCAAATAAATTCCTGCACATGTCGAGGTGTTCATCACTGGTAAGGAAAGCGTGTGCTAGTTTGTAGACATTTGACCAGGAAGTGGATATTTTTAAATCTTTTAAATCCAGGTTGAGACTCTAGCATACAATACGTCTGTGTGTGCTATTAACATCTGTGATCCAACTTCGGGTGAAGCTGATAAACACTTTTCATTGCTTATCCTCATTTTGCTGATATAATCATATATCGAAAATGGATATTGCATTAAGTCTGTCTTCCTAGAGCCTGAAGGACGCTCTGAAATATACTGATTTCCTTTGTCAGTCCTAACTTGTCCATCGCCCTCGGTACATGTATCTGCAGAACAAGTACCCTTTGCACATTCCTGTCCTTCGCCGTCAGTGTTTGTTTCACGACCTGCATTGACACTTCTGTTTGACACAATGCAGTAATTATCATCACACTGACTTTCTGGTGTATACTGAGACTGACAGGAAGACATGTCCTCTTTCTTTTCAACTCCATCATAGCTGTCAATGTCATAAACTGATTGTGGATGTTTGAGTCGTGCTGGTTTCGGATTGTAATTCAGAATCCCGAGGCCTTCTTTGCATGTTACTCTTCCTACGGACACTCCTATATGACCAGATGAGAAAATGAGTTGCAAATCAATCTCCAAGCTATCTAAAGATTTTCCTTGTGCCCTGTGAACTGTTATTGCATATGCGAGTCGCACGGGGTATTGGATCCGCGTTGCAATGACCTTATTACATTGCGAATCGTATACTTCAAAGCTGATCAATGGCAAGGTAACAAATTTCCCAACGAACTTAATAACTGGGTGTCCGTTTTCTAAAAGAACATGCACTACTCCTCGTGTGCCATTGAGGAAAACATTCGATAGGTTTCTAACTAAAATTACCGGATATCCTTCTTTTAAGACCAGTATATTGGGTACTGCTGATAGCTGAAGAAACATCTTCTGTCCTGAAAATAAATAGATATAAATTGATCATGAGCTAGTAGGCAATAATAATGGTCCTAATATCATGGGGTTACGAATAAAATACAAGCGATGCCCCACACTTTACATTTTACATTTTCTTTTGAGTACTAGATTTTTACACGGGGTAGGTATAATGTTAATACGTCATCTTACAAACATGTAGCATTCATTATAAGCGTCCACGATCAATTTTATCTATAGAGTTTCATTAAACTCGTTCAGGAAATATGGTCATCATCAATACGCATACAGTTGTCACTAATGACATAGCAGTCACTGTCCTAAAAGTTACCACTATGTCTTTACTTCTTGGTGTAAAGGGATCGTAAAACAACAAAAGTCATAATTTAAACAATTGCAGGAAACAAAATTACCCTTATATTTGGCTTTGTAAGTACGCTGTGTACCATCTGCAGAATCAAAGGTCATCGGATTGTAATAATCGACTTCAAAATTTGTGCCAGATATCCTAGCCAGGTAAAAGTTCTCCCATGCATTTAAGAAGAGCTTCTGTGTCATCTGACAGCTCATCATTACAAAGTTCATTTACAGCTCGTACGACATCGTCCTCTTTCTGACACAATACCTGCAATATTACATAACCTAAATAAAATCATTGCAACAGAAACATAACTTTTTATGATACCATTATGATATTCACAATCAAATTTATATAAACGTACAGTGTTTTGTCCCTGATAACTAGAAACGTTTAGATTTAATTATACTCCTATTAGGAGCAAATCAATTCGGTTAAATTACTAACATAATTTTAAATTTTAAGTTCACTCCATTGAGAACCATTATGATGTGATCAATCGTAATGTGAAATTTAAAGCCGCAGATAGAAAATCACTGAGATATGAACCAAAACCTTAAAGGGTATACAACTATTCCTCTGATGCGAACTGTTCCGCTTGTTTTGTGAAACTTTCATATAGATCACAGGATGTAACAATACCTTACTTAACTAGTTAACAATGAATACATAACCGACTACTTCACTTTGTGACATAGTGACATAAAGTTAAAGTAAAAGTGGGAACGTGAAATAAAGTCATGCAGAATGGTATCAATAACATAAGTGTGTGTCTGTGTGTGTGTGTGTGTGTGAGAGAGAGAGAGAGAGAGAGAGAGAAAGAGAGAGCTTGCTTAGACGCATGTGAACAGGGAAAACTTTTCGAAATATCTCAGCTTCAAAGCAAAAATCCCCGGCGTCTTTGTGCACGCTATTTGGAACTGGTGGCAGCTGTTTAAAGTCACCAGAGGCAATGACCTGTTCAAAAGATAAAGAAAGGTCTGATTGTTTTTATGAATGTTTGTTTTGCTTATACTGAAAAAGTATTATTAATGACTAAATATAACAAGAAAGTATCTTTTACCTTCATGTACATTTTAAGGTGAACCGCTCCAGTGGCCTAATGGTTAGAGCATCTGCCTCAGATGCCTGAAGTCGTGGGTTCGAACCCCAGCGGAGTCGTACTAAAGACTTTTTAAAAATGGTAATAACAGCTGTCTAGCTTGGTGCTCAGCATTGAGAGGTTACTGTTAGGACTAGTTGATCTGGTGTCAGGATAATTTGACTGGGTGGGACATCATGCCACATGTTTGCGGCATAATGCCCCAGTGCTAGACATTTTTATAAACTGTCACACTGCAAACATCGTAGCGATATGACTGAAAAATTGTTAAAGCTAAGTTAAAAATGTAAATCACATACACAAACACACTCACTGACACACATTTTAAGGCGGGGGATAGATAGATCGTCCACTACTATAGCCACCACTACAACCGCAGCTTCCTGGTCCTCATGCTCCCCAAACCGGCTTGACCGTGTGAAGAATGATTCGTAAAAGTGATTTGAATTTGTCGTATTACTTGCCTGAATTCCTCCAAAAATGGCCAATAGCTGCCTAATCATCCTGCATATGTACTCCAAACTCTCAAATATTTTTTCTGGATACCATCCCTATCTCGTCTATGATCAGTACATCAGTCTTTCTAATTCTCTCTGCTGTCACAATTATCGCCCTGGAGATGCATCTTAACAATATCTTCTTTGCTATATCGACCATCATACACTCCAGACCAGTGATGCAGTGTAGTTTCACTGTATTTCGCGAAATTCAGGGTGGCCATTATAGTGGAGGAAGTAACTATCACTACCTAATTGACATTTAATAATTTGATTATACGCCTGAAAAAGTGAACACACATGACATGATGAATAAATGTTATTTGGGTTGATTTTTTTTTTATTTCATTCAAAAGATAACACATGTCTCCAGAAATGAATAACAGTGATACATTGTATAATGTCCCTTTCTTTTTTCTGCGTCATCAAGAAATGCCACTGTGACTTTGAAATGATATAAAAAAAATGTCTGCGTTGTAACAAAATTCATATAATTATAATTAGAAGAACCAAAGTATGTCTTTTGACATCCCATATTTATTTCTATAAATGTAGAAGTCTAAATGATCACTAACATGGTCATTTAATCGCTTACAAACTTAATATTCCTTCATGATAGCATTAACCCTCTTAAACAGGACAATTTTGAATTTATGAACCACGAAAACATTATTATATGGCTATGATTCATTTTGGAGTCAACGATTATAAGATCATGTTAAGTTAAATAACGAAATAATATTTTTACTGTATATGTACATTTTAATGATGGAATGATATAATATTTATACGTGGAAACAAGATTCATAAACGCCATGCAAAGAAAGCATGATGTTTACGTTTGGTTCAAAGGTCACAATATTTGTCACCGACATATACATATGTGTTCATTATGTATGGATTATAAACACGTTTTCATAGTCTCTCTCTCTCTCTCTCTCTCTCTCTCTCTCTCTCTCTCTCTCTCTCTCTCTCTCTCTCTCTCTCTCTCTCTCTCTCTCTCTCTCTCTCTCTCTCTCTCTCTCTCTCTCTCTCTCTCAAATTTTAAAGACTCACTAACGATTTGCAGGTTGACAACCAAGTATCAAGCCAAAGATGGAGGAATGATAAGATTTGGAGACATTTGCACAAAGGCAGTGGATTTTTGTTGCCCCTCCTCAGTTAACCCCTTCGAAGAAAATTGTATCAAGAATGATCGTATCATTATTTCCCGAATCAAAATGTACAGTCGTTTATAATAATTATAATGAATACACTTGTTATGCTGGTCTTATGGAGAGATGTACAATTTCAACCGACGATACCTCAGTGTTTATTCCCAATGAATGTGAAGCAGGCAAAGACAGTGTTTATTCCCAATGAAAGTGAAGCAGGCAAAGACAGCTTGGGGCAATTGATGATTACGTGCCCAACACCCAATGTTGTAAATGGTAAAATTGGCAATTGTACTATGACGTATGGAAAAAACAACGTGCTTGATGATTAGAGAGGCTTTACTACAACTCCATCAACAAATAGACCTAACACAGAGCTACGTAGACGGATTAGTGTACTAATGCGAAAATGTAAAACTCTGCAAGGGAAGGAGATATGACGATAACTTCCCGGCGTCAAAAAATGCTGGCATCGAAGATTGGTCCAGGTTTTGCAACGAAAATCAGAATCAGACTGACCAACGTGTACGATCTACAGTGTGCAAGATCATCTTACCATGGACATCCAAAGAAGAATTTTGCTCGGCGTGTAGAAGCATTCTTTGTTGCAATAAAAAAAGGAAAGCAGAGGATGATGATAATGACTGAATGATATGGAAGCAAGTGAAGAAAATATGATAACTCCCGTAGAAACACTAAGCCTGAAGTTAGAACCAGATGGGATGGTGGCCCAACCTCCAGACGCAATGCTAACTGCAAATGTTGACACCGAAGCAGATAAACTGATTAAGGTTATAACATTTAATGGTGCACCAGAGAGATGTGACATTTTGTTGGAATCTTAACTTAGAAATAACAAGAAAGAGAAGGATCCAATTCATAAGAGGTGGAATAGGGATATCATAAGTCTTTCCTTGAATCTATATTGCCGGTCACCCAGTGCATATCAGGACCTTGAGTCATCCTGATATCTGACACTGCCATCCAAACGTTTTTTTACAGTACTACAAAAATTCAGTTAAACAACAACCCGGATATGTTGACGAAAATTTGACTTGGATGGTTAGAGAGGCAGATAAACAGAATATAAAAGAATTTGGAAAACATGGAGAAATTTTGTTCGATGAAATGATAATTCAGGACGACTTACAAATATCAAAGGAAGGGGATGCATGGAAGTTGGTAGGCGCTGTGGACATGGGGGGAAGTAAACAACATAATTGACGTGATAATGAATGGTCAGAAAAAGTCAAGCTTGCAGCACATGTTTTCCGAATAATATTTCACGGTTTTCTCAGGATTTTGCATCAGAGACAGCCACGGATCACGAGAGTTTTCTAAACGTGTGGGAAGGAGTTGACAAGCTTGACGACAGAGGTTTCATTATCGTTTATATAACGATGGATGGAGCTTCTACCAATCGCTCATTTTATTCTATGTTGTTTACAGGCAACCCCTGAGAAGAAGGGTATATGACGAAGAATCTTTATGATGCTAGTCACATGATTTGCGTTATTCAAGACTTGATGCGCGTTTTAAAGAAAATAAGTAAGAACATGGAGTCGAGCAAAGCAGCAAATGAAAATGCATCGGGACGATTTCTGTATATGGGAGACGGCTCGATCATAATTTGGGACCATTTGACAGAGGCATTCAAATTTGATCTTCAGGGAGGTTTCAGATTGCACAGGAAACTGTCGAAAGTATATATTGAATTGACGCCCCTCACCAAGATGGGAAACTCTTTGGCAATTGACGTTCTCGGAAAGGAAATTTTTTATGCGATCTTATCAGGCTTCACTGAGTAATCCAGACAGTGTACGCGGCTCTGTACAACTGTACATCTTCAACAAACAAGCAAGATCACTGAATTTTTTGTGACAAGAATCGATCAATTACCGACATTAGTGATCTTTGCCTGGGCATGCTTGATGAGGTTCTAAACGTTTTCAACAACTGGGAGAAAACGGTTTCTGAGTCAACCTTACTTGTGCCGGGTAAACATCTTATGAGCAAAGAAACAAGAGATGACTTGAACTCTTCACCGATTGGTTTTATATCACTATACCACCACCATGTCGGAAGAGGCAGGGCCATCAGTCCAGGATTTTTCAATTCTGACCTGATAGAGAATTTCTTCTGTCAACAGAGAGGCGTCAAGATTGGGTTAAACACAAATCCAACAATACAATAATATGGATCGTCCGTAAATAGCATTTATCTTGGGCAAATAACAGTGCCTTCCAAATCGAACTCTAGTGTGAAGGCTTCATTTTTCTCTGCAACAGTACCAGGTGTTTTGAATGGCAAATCAAAATCAGTTAGAAAAACCAAACTTCGGGTATAAATATATCTGTACGAGTTACTTGTAGATAAAGTCTGTTCATGAGTTGATAAAACGATCAAGTGTGACAATGATATAAATTTCACAAATGTAATTCTTGTGAGATAAATGTCAATATTTGTATGTCATTTAGTGGAGGTGTATATTTGTAAAGTACTATATAGGTTAAGAAATAATTATTGAATGTAATTAGTAACGTCACTGTCTATGATTAGTTTGTCTTGATGTTAAAATAGACTGTATATATATTTATCTTGTTATTATGTTTGTGTTCTGATAAATATTTTCATGAGTTCTATTCTCTCTCTCTCTCTCTCTCTCTGTCTCTCTCTCTCTGTCTCTCTCTCTCTCTCTCTCTCTCTCTCTCTCTCTCTCTCTCTCTCTCTCTCTCTCTCTCTCTCTCTCTCTCTCTCTCTCTCTCTCTCTCTCTCTCGTTACATATATAATGTAGTAGGTCTTGTAACAAAAATTAAACCAAACAAGACAATAATTCATAAACAATAGTATTAAGACTGGACTGGTCGATATCAATGAAAAGTGAAAAATGTCAGATGAAATACTGGTAATGCCAATATTGCGGTGTAGTGCATTGCTAAGTGTTAATGCATATCTGTAAAGTATCATGACCATGCTAATTGCGCATAAGTTGTTCCGGAGCCCCTACCCCACCTACGGCCTTGCAACACAGTAACATTACGAGACGGTGGGTTGTAGAGAGAGAGAGAGAGAGAGAGAGAGAGAGAGAGAGAGAGAGAGAGAGAGAGAGAGAGAGAGAGAGAACAATAAACACTTGTGTAGCATGGACTACGATATTATCTTATCTTTGACAATGATAGATAAGCGCTTTCCCAGTGAAATGCATACAAACCGGATGAGGGTGGCTTTGATATGTCTGGAACCCGTGCATTATTTATCAGACTCTCTACCAACTGGGTCACATTGGCATACACACATACACACACATACACACACATACACACAAACACACGAGAGAGACAGAGACAGAGACAGAGACAGACAGACAAACAGAGAGATGAGGCAGGTAACACAAAATACAAAAAAATAATATGGTCTCAACCGATTACTGTAAAACATATGTTTGCCACATTCACATTGTCCAGTCAATACCAAATTGTGTCCAACCTGAGCACATCTAAGAGCACTGTATTGTTCCATGTTGAGGTCGTCCATTGCTTTCTGTGACAGATGCTAATATTAGTATCAGGATGGTATTCTACGCTTACGGCAGTACAGAAGCACCAACATAAACGATGTTAATTTATAATATCGGTAAAGTCAACAAATGTTGTAATAAATGTCTGATTTATTGATAAAAACTTCAGAATCCTTTGGGAGAGAAGGAGAGAGAGAGAGAGGGGGGTTATTGAAAAACAATAAACACTTGTGGAAAAGCGTAACACAAAATACTAAAATTATCAGGAATATTGTGTATGCAATGAGAGGACAGTGAACGCTATCAAGAACGGTATGTATGTGCAGAGTGACAGCTTTTTTAGAACTTTTGATATTAATAGTAATATAATACTGTAAATAACATTTTCATGATGCATCCATTATTGTGAGCAAATGCAACTAATTGACGCAGTCCGCATTATTAAATTTCCCTAGTATTAAAAGAAAACAGATTCTGGCCTTAGAACACAATTAATTTCACTATATTGTCTCTACATTTGTTTCTCAATACTGAACTTTCCACTGTGTGACAATCAATACAAATCATATGTTTATCTAAAATACCTTCAAAGATGACTTTACGGTTTAGTTCTTGTCAAGGGTTGACCTGCATTTTTTGAGAGGCTGAATTGTAAACAAAACACCAGGCAACGAAACACAGATTTCACTTTCGGATCATCACCTTGACCTTATTACTCAATGTGCACTGTCGCCGAAATACACACAGACAACAACACCATAAGCTCACATTTTAAAGAATAAACAATTGCCTTTAACTCCTTACCAAGAATGCCAAAATCTAACTCTAGTATCACCACCAATTTCAGACAGGAAAAAGTGATATAAAAATAGACTGGGACTACATTCGTGGGCACTGAACCGGATTTTATTCATTGTGTACTGATTCCTGAAAGCGCCGTGTTCGGAACGATTATTAGACCCTAACGCATATTTACGGCAGAGTAGAAGCTAGTACAAATGGGCTACTTCCTCAAATGGTTCAAGTTCCCAGGGTTTCTGACCGTAACGATGAAAATAAAGGTTAATTCGCCGGATTGGATTCATGCAATGGTCGTCCGAGAGTGATGAGAAGGTACGTTACTGGTTTGTTGTTTTTTTGTTGTTTTTTTTTAAAAAAAAAACAAAACAAATGGATATGTGTAGTTGTTCAGTCTTCGTGCGATTCTGAAGGGATAAATGACGCGTGAGAAAATTCTAATCGAGCAGAGGCTTGTGGTCGAGTTGCATTACTTTATTATTTTATAATACCGTTAAGGTGATTTCATGTAGTCAGAAATTTCGTCGTGCTTTATTGATAAAACTGCAGACTCCTGTGGTCCCATTTAACCACCAATGTAAAATATATTGTGTTCCCATTATTGTAATAAAATTTGTGTGTGCTCTATATCGTCCGAAATTTTGCCATAATGTTAAATCCGCATACGCTCTATACCGTCCTATTTAGTAAGGATACATTACCGTATTCATTAAAGTGTACTCACTACAATGCTCAATTCCATAGACTCCATACCGTATTCATAACTACTAAATTCATGCGAACAGGAAAACACGGTGAATAACTGCTCAATGTCTCTACAAAAAAAAATCATATTTTGCAATGAATTTTTAAAACACTTAATAATACAGTTCAGTCTAGAAAACCAAACTAATGCAAACTTCTCCAACGATTCCGTTTAATACAACATATTATTTTATTCATCTCAAAATGATTAACATATCAAATATATTTAATAAGATATAAATTGACTCCATTTGAACGTGATTTTTCACATACCAAACAACAAACATTTTTGATAACTTCACTTTGAAATTGTGACGATAATGAGGATTCATTGAACTGATGCAGAGCACAGAGTGATGCAAGATCCGAGTAGAATCAACTCATCTGGGCTGTGCGATGGAAACATCTGTGACGTGCCATGAAACTCACCTGGGTCGTGCAATGGAAACATCTGAGTAGAATCAACTCATCTCGGCAGTGCGATAGAAACATCTGAGTAGAATCAACTCACCTGTGCCGTGCGATGGAAATGTCTGATCGTGGAATTTTTATGATAAAGTTGCCTGGTAAAAGTGTTCCAAAGTTGGGCAAATATGTTTGCAGTTTTCGTCTTTATATCCGGATGCGAAACGTTTATCTGAATGTGCATTAACATGACCTAAAGAAAATGATTTTAATGCAAACAACAATAACAATTCCTTAAGACAGTTTTAAAACGCATGAAACAATTTTACATTTTTTCCACAAGATTACGATATGAGATACATAAACAGAAAATATAAATACTTGATAGATAATGAACGTGCTTGTTTATTTAAATGTTACACACGTCAAAAGAACGATAAAGCTGATAATTTATGTTGAATACCGGGAAACATCCCTATCTGATGAAGTTTATTATGTGGCATATAAAGAGAAACCTACCTTCTGGACTTACACTTTCTGTATGATAGGAACAAATAAACAAATAAAGATACTGGACTATTACAACAAAACATCCATCATAGGTAATTCTCATATTAGGTCATAGGTAAAAAAAAAAACATCTATTGAAACCTTGTCCACATGTTTATATAAATTTCACTGAAGCATTGATTTTACCACAGAAAAACTACAACCAAAATAAAGACATAAGGCCACATTTCAACAATATGTAACAGATTTGGAAGTGCCATTTGATAGTGCCTTTGGTGGTGAAGTGTTTTATTCCCGAATAATGATGTTATAAAAATGGATACTATCAATTAAAATAATACCAATTTAAAGAAATCCAACGACCTCTAAACTTAGATTAAACCCTACCAATAATAGCAGTGTAAACAATAATTATATTTCAAAGGCTCTTAAACAGTCTGTCTCAACACAAAAATAAATAGCAGTAGCCATATAAGAAGACATCGCAAGTAAACGTTGAGATACAATGAAAACTTATTATTATGGTAATACTGTTACAATGGCTGAGCATGAGCATGACATATTTGGTATTGATATATGATGCTCCGACAACATGATACTCGCGAAATACTCTTAAGAAACGGCAAGAGAAAGATAATATTAACAATTGAGAAAAACATCAAATTATAGTGATAGAAAGAAACACTTTGAAAATCATTCGTAAACAACCAGCGTCTTAAACATCCAATAATTTTAAGCCAAGCTGCTGATCTTTGTTATAATAACAAAGAATACCAATATTGATCAATCCTCCATGAAACCAACCTATAGCCTTTGTATTAAGTACTCACATATATTGTCAGAAGAAAGTTGAAATCAAATACTAAAAGAAAGATTCTGCTCACAAAAGGCATTTCTCAGAAAACTCGGTTGTAGGTGACAGTCCTACGTGTATTTCAGAGGAAAAGTTGCGATCACATGATTGTGATACGTGACAACCCTGCTGTCATTAAAATATTTTCCCTAATTGTCCCAGTTTTACTAAAGTGAATTTGAAATATGATGAAAGTTTCAGTAATAAAAAGTTCTCGACGGCGCCGACGTCGTTTGGCACTCAGGGGCCCGCCTGACAACTTTATCGCGTCGCCATTGACTTTGTGTACTTTGCAATGTTGGCAACGAAAATGTATAATTGGTAATAATAAAACACATTAGAACATTCTTTTGAAATTTTTCGAATTAAAAGTACAATAAGATTCGAATATTTAAAACTTGAGTATTTCGCATAGTAACCTGATCTTATGTTTAACCAAATGTGTCTGCTTACAGGTTGAACATGACAGCGATGAGGCACAAAAAACCCACCTCCACACGCGGTCACGAGGTCAGAGAACAGTTGCCGCGCCTTATAAATGTGTGATCTTTAATAAATCAATTCGGTGCAAAAAAATTCTTCCCATATATATATAAATGGACTTCAATACGACTTTCTACTGTACGATGTCTTGATTTTGAAATATTATTTCATTGCATCTACATATTTTATTTATGTAATATCGTTATTAGAATGAATGCTGAGGAATTTTACAGCCTTTCAAGGATGTACGAAGGCATGGAAATTTTGATTAAATGTGTTATTTACCATCTCTGCTATCATTATTCATCTGAACCTTCCATCAGATTAATTTATATTAAATATACACACCTCATTTGTGGTGGTTATTATTCTTACTATTAATATTAATTTTTTTTATTATCGTCGAAACTGATTAACCAGCGTGAAGAACAAGGGAAACTACTCTTTCAATCGTTATCCACTTTTCTTTACTTACCTCTTTCTGTGCAATCTCAATTATCTTCCCGAGGGAAAAAAAAACTAACGTTTAAATTCATACACATTTTTTAATTAAAACGAATCATTTATTCTATAAGACAGTAAATCATGCGTGTGATACACGTCAAATGCAATATCATTGTTTATAATTAAAAATGTTAGATCAGGATGTTGAACGTCGTCAATAAATTAAAGTTCGGAGTTAAAAGTATTCTGCAGTGGATGATGACAAGAACAAAATCTGATTACTTATTCTTAAAGCATATAACATAACCTGGTGAAGATGAAAATTTATCTCAGAATATATAAATAAACTTGGTCTCCAAGTTGGTAACTCAACTCATTTATCTCCACAAGACATTTTATAGCGTAATGAGGTACCCTATGTAGTCGGATTTAAGTCGAATTAACCGGCAAACAACAAAAACTCCGACCTGTCGCAGCACAATGCAGTGGCTTGTTCTACTGATTACTCAAAAAAAAAAACTGCACAGACCCGGATCGGTCTGCGCATTATGCGACGGTACATCTGAGCCTGTGCATTTGCTGTTGGACTCTACGAATAAGCGACTACATACGTTCTGAATAAGCGAGTACAAACGTTCTGAATAAGCGAGTACATACGTTCTGAGCTCTTTGGGCTCAAAATTATTAATGAAACACTAAAAAGGAGATGATATTGCAGACAATATGATGCTCTTCAATAATATAAAGTACTATAGACTTCCTACTGAAGTTATAAAATACAGCCGAAAAATCTTAATAATAATGTAGATTTGTTGGGCAAAATATTACAGGCTGCAGAACCGCAAATTATCCCGATTCAATACATTTTGATGATAGGTCTAAAGCAGGTCGGTGTAAACTAAATAATAATCACGAACAGATAAATATTCGCAAAAGGTAAATTTGATATTCGGAAATAAAGTTTTACTCAAATTTTCCACTTTCTGCTCACGAACTGGCGACATAGCCAAACGAAAATAAGCATATATAAGCATTAGTTATCGCTCTTTTCTGTTACTTAGTTTATGAGCATAGAGTTGTAAAAAATATTCTCATTTAGTCTCAACCAATACAGGAGATCGAAAGGAAAAAGAAAATAGAAAGCAGCCGTTCAGTTGTAATATTTGAAATATTTTTTATGTATTATTTCTGTATAATCACGATGACAAAACAGTTTAAAAAATGAATAATATCCATATCTGCGTAATGAGGTGGCTTGAGTGTATGGTTTGAAATAAAATATATGGGGATTTGCAATTACGAGCCAGGGCTGGTCGCAGGCCGATTGGACCGATTTGGCCCAATCTGGCCCAGCGATCACAGGGCCCCCCGCGTTAGTAATTTTTGAAATGTATCTAGAGAGAGAAAAGGCGATGACAAAAACTGTGAACTTCAATATCTTATGAAACTTGTTAAAAATTTTTGTTTCCAAATACCGTGCTCACCGAATGGCCCGCCAAAATAACCCCAATAGGGCTCGCCTTTGCTAAGGCCGTAAAGGAGCCGTAAATTTACAGTAAGCTTTTGATGGTACTGTAGCTATAATGTGGTAGCCTCAACTTGGTTTGTTGTGTTTTGAGTCTACGAACTGATCCCATATCATGTAATGGATGAAAACAAATCATCACTAAAGTCAGAAAAACAAATAGTTTTGAAATCTACTACATGAAAGTATAATCACATTGTGAAAGAGGTTTGTCTTATTCTGAATTTATTAAGCCCTTACACTATATAATAAATTGGCTTAGTTAAGCTAACCTCACCGTGTCCACCATGACCGATAACGTGTGATTCTCGCAGTGACCCCTTTTTTACATAAGGCTTGACAGACTATATTTGAATATTCTACGCTAAAATATTAATTGCTGAATGACATTACTCGCGAAGACGGAGAATGGATAGTTGCGGAAAAGAATGGCTTCTTGTTTGAACTTCAAAGTCACCGGTAGACCGCATTTACTTTTAATGAGCAGAATTTACAACTCGAAGCGCACCGTATTTTTACTACATGTTTACGTTTCCAAATAAGACCTTAACATCCTTATATGGCACACAAACAAACGAGGCTGAGAACGGAAGTAGTCATTATTTGAACTAATATGGCGAAACGATCAAAATGAAAATATAGGATAAGAAACGTAAACTAGATTTTACCACTATTTCTACAATGATTTGCGATAATTCCAGAATTAAAAACAAAGACTAATCAAATTATTTCATTATATTTAAAGAACATGATCAATTTTTTTTATATTAGGCTAAAAATGAGCCTGGTGTGAATTACACCCCGCTGCTCCATTGACACTCATAGACTTATGTTACTACCCTGTCCACGAGGTAGGACTAAGGGTACTAATATTAGTACTAATAGTATTGCAGCAGAAATTCCGAATATTCCTTGATAGGAAACAAAGTAGTAAAGAAATAATAAACACTTCATCGAAAAAAAAAGGCTGCTTGAAGTACCACAAGGATTAACAATTGTAAAAGACATCCATTATCCGATCTTATAAAGCAGAATGCCATATTATTATTCAGACAAATGAATTTACGTCTAAATTTCACTAAAAGAATTAATATGCGGGAAATTAAATTACCCTAACTGATCAGTATTATTGCGAGTTTTCATTAAACGAATGTAGCATATCGAGACTTGATGTTTAAGCTCAAGAATAAGATATACAACCCCCCTCTCTAATTTGATATATTTAAAATTTTAAACAGATATAAAATGCCATGCATTTACATTTAATAATATATATATATATATTTATATATATATATATATATATATATATATATATATATATATATATATATATATATATATATATATATATATATATCACTGATTGTAAATTGTTGATAGGCTTGTAGTGTACGTGACACACTTTACATCTAAAACCTACACGAAAATAATGTTACAGATAAATGTGTTTCTATATTACAAACAACCCTAATTGAGTGAAGCCTCACTTGATCATGAGTAGGCCATTATTTGCTACAGCACGTTTATTGATTTTTGTTTACTTATTTTTCAAGCTCACATTATTGTTATAAACGGTATATCAATTATTTTTAGTCAAAATATTTTATTAGATGGTTTTGTTATTCCTCTACTAGCAGATCTCAGTTTCCAGGATGGCCATATCTGATGAAGAATCTCACACCACCCTGTCCACAGGATCTGAAGATGTTTATCCATATGATGAGATTTGGATAGAAATGAGGAATTGTAATATAGTATTATATCGGAGAAAGAAAAAGCTCATGACGATATTTAATGAGAAATTTTATATTCTTTAGCTGTGTACAAAAAGCGAATAAAATGGCCAGGGATATAATAAATGTATCGTCCTCGTTACAAAAATAATAAATAACAAAATAAATTCAATACCTCCAAAAAAACTTTTCAATTTCTTTTGATTTTTAAACAAACTTTTAGATGAAGGGATTTCATTTGAAATTTTGTAATTTGATAAGTGAAAATATATTTCATCTCACATAGAAGCATTACTTGCCATATTCTATTAGTTATGTATCTCTATTTCACCCAATATTAACATTGTCCTAAAATATGAATTTGTGTAACTAATATAAAACATGCAGATTGAATGTACCTATTCAAGACATAAAAATACTATAGTTCGCACAGAAATAGAAATATGTATCACTTTGCCATGTATAAAGACGTTTACTTAAAATGTAACCTTCTTTTGGATTGATCATAGCAGCAGCTGCGTCTTTGCATCATAGGCGATGTTCCCCTTTAGTATATGTCAAATGTTAAAGAGAGCGCAATTCTCAATATCCATGACTGATCCAAATAAATGGCGAAGAAAAAGAAAATTTGAAAAAAAAGCTCAGCATCCTGTTTGATCGGATACAGAATATTACCTTAAATGATCATAACTGACATAAATGACATAATGTAGAATTTAATGAGAGGTTTCCAGTAAGTGCATAAGCCGCCTCTGCAACAGCAGACGATTCTTGATGCAGTTTTTGTATTATAGCTAGTTTTGGAAACGGACTACACGAGAGAACCGTCGCTCCTTTTCAAATTTGGTACTTCAGATCAGTGCCCCTGAGACTTATCCCAAAATGGTTGCAATTTGTATTAGTAAGAATACACGTGGTACTGCATAGGTACATGTAGTTGTAACTAATTATTTTTTGACTCAAATACTGTATCAGGGATTTATTCATTTGTTTCAGAAACCGCCTTTGATGTGGAAATATGTGATAAAGAAAAATCACTGCGATGCAATCTGTATGGGCATTACAAGATTGTGTTAACGGACACCAGTCTTGTACTCATGGACAACAGCTTTATGTTGCCTATTCCTGGCATTTGTACACCATTAGGTTTTGGTGTTCAAAACTAAATTTTGTCACACGGGCCACGTGTGGGGAAGGACTATTTAATTTTAAAGCAAAACATCCGCTGGATATTTATGATCATTTAACTGAAAAATGCTGGTAATCAATTACTCCTCTCGTTTTGCACTTCGTAATATATCATTTAAATCTGTAGGAGATCATATCAGAAAAACTTTAAATTAGGCTAAAAGTGGTCTGTCAATATCATCAGTGACAAGATATTTCTGTAGCGGAGACAATGAGTAAATTGACAAATAGATCATTATGCTATCAAATAACACGTAGACAGAGGTGAGATGGCAGTGATCCGTAACGGACAGCGCTTTAGACCACTAGGCCACTCTGGGCCTCTGATAATAAGAGAGAGGCAGGGGATTAAGTGCCCACGATGGATAATGGATGTCCATTCAGTCTGGCAGATTTTCCACCCATCCTATTGGAAATCTACTCAATCTAGCTGAAGTCTGTCATACATTATTTTTTTCAGTGGCGTAACGAGGGTACATAGCGCCCGGGGATAAAACATTAACCTGGCGCCCAATTCGAGTGCATCTGAGATAACCCTATATTAAAACCAAATGCCATATAGAAATTTGAAGTGCAACTTCAAGCATTACTCATTAAAAACAACGAAAGAATGGAACGGCAAAAAATAACTATAAAACTTTGTTGTTTTTTTTCCTCATTTTGGCGCGCCTGGCACATAGCGCCCGGGGACAACTGAGAAAGGTTTATCTAGAAAGATTAATATAGATTTTTGCGACATTTTCTATTTTGTTGAAATTGATCTTGATTATCCAAGTTAGCTACACAATCTAGTCAAAGATTATCCGTTTTGCGCAGTCATTAATAATTGATTATAATTTATAATCGCCTGAACAACGAGCAACGAAAACAGCAAAAAATTTTATCGCTAATAAGTTAGTTCCAAATTTGATAAAAGAAATTACGTTATGCATTACACAAATTTAAAACAAGCAGTAGATGCTGGATTAATTATAGGAATAGTCCCTCGCGTGCTAAAGTTTAATCAGTCGAGGTAGGTGGACAATTATATTGACTTAAATACAAAATGTCATGCTGTCGCTAAAACCAAATTTGAGAAAAACTTCTTCTAATTAAATAACTCGGTGTTTGGTAAGATGATTATGTAGTACATTAGAAAAAGAATATAAAGAGAAATTGTCAATTAAATAAATCGCAGAAATAAATTAGTTAACGATGATGGTTTTGTTAATATGAAATTATTTAATGAAAATCTTGCTGCTGTACAACGACGAAAGACTAACTTAAAGTTAAATAAACCATATTCTTTTAGTACAGCTGTACTTGATATATCAAAGTGGCTGATATACGATTTTCACTACAATTATACCAAAAATCAGTGGCTTGGTTCGGAGTTACTATTTACTGATACGAACTCTCTAGCTTATAATATAAAATGTGAAAATGTCTATCGACACATTTACAATAATAAAAATCTATTTGATTTATCAGATTATCCATCATGTAGTAGATTTAAAGACATTTTGAACTAGAAAGTTATTGGAAATTTAAGGACGAATCTATGTTTGTGCCGGTGAGAGATTGTGTTGGACTAAGAAGCAAAATGTATGCAGTGGTATTAAATGACAATAAACTGACGATGAAAGCAAAAGGTATTCCATCCCGGATATGTGAGAAAAGATGATGAATTTTTATGACTTCGAAGCAGCGCTAAACAATAGCGTCAGTTTTATCAAAGCTAATGTCATAAAAACAAATTATCATAAACACGAAACGAATACATCTATAAACGTAGACAAAGCAGTTTTGATGACAAAATATATTGCAGAGACGGAATTAATACCCTTTCACTTGCATATTATGCAAGTAATAATGTCTAAACTTCAGAAATGACGTTTGAAAATTTAACATTGATCGATGGAGTTAATATCAAAATAAAAAATAACGGTCAATAAACAGCAATCATGATTTGAATTTAACGATAAAATTTCAGGTATTTGTTTTGGTAAATTTGATAGAATCAAACTATCTCTTATCAGATCAGACGAGAGCAAATATTTTCATTATCTCGAAAGTTTACGAAATGCATTTGCATTAAAATATGACCATTTGAATAATCCAATAAGCAAAAGTCAGTATACAAAATTCAACATCGACCTGACAGGTCAAAGGTTTTTGCAAAATGTAGTAAATATCTTCTCAGTAAAATAGCAAAAAAAATTGTTTTATATGATCATAACAATACATTATACTTGATATTAAACGTAGAAACATGGTGAGTTGGTCAAGAAATATAACGTTTTCTTTTTCAAACAAGTAAAACATACTAGCCCATCTTAGTTTAATCTTTTATAAGTTATCTAATTTAGCATATGTGATTTAGATTTTACACTGTACAAATGTGATTTAATATTTGGCAATAAAACATATAATCGGTGGGTTTTAGTCCTTTTATCTCAAATTTATGCTTTATTCACTGTATTTAAATCAAGCGAGACAAATCCTTTAAGAATATGTATTGCTGATCAAGATATGCAAATCCTTTAAGAGCATATTCTAGTTGATCAAGATAGAAAACTCTGTTAAGCATAACTTAGTAACACAGTTGTTTGCTGTTATGTAAGACAACTATTGTTTTTTTTATAAAAATGTATTTCAAATTCTTTCAAATGTCCTGAGCCCCAGAAGAGGACTGACAAACAGACAAACGGATAGACAAACCCATGTTTATTAAGAAAAGATTACAAATTCAAAAACTGTAGTCATGACTATAAATATTCTAGCCAACGTATATAACTATAACTTCAAACAGCAAGTTTTTTTTAGACAGTAAACAACATGTGGAGTCATGAAACTTATTGAGTTTTCGACCGTCTCCTAGCAACGTCTGATAAAACAAACATAACTGGCAGAAAAATGCTGGCATTATACACACTATATAAACCAATACAATCTCTTTGGAAATTGAAATATCTTGCAATAAATGTTTTTTTTTTATTCAGAAATCCACACTATATTTTACAATAATTATGATTTTTAAAATTCTATATCCAATAAATGCCTGTTAGTATTCGATAACTATACACCTTTTCAAATATATATATATATATATATATATATATATATATATATATATATATATATATATATATATATATATATATAAAACCGAAATTCATAGGTCAGTGTTAGAATGCTGGATTCTTGTACTGACGCCCTAAGTTCGATTCGAATCGCAGACGAAATCGTTGGGTCGTCCTCTGGATTTATCGCTCGCAAATTTTAGAAAGGATGGAGAGAACCGGAGCAATACCTCGACATCCAACAAACAAAATACACTCTCCCACCATGTAAACACATGATTGGCGCCCTTTTGCACTCGCAGGGGTCGACCTCGTGGGAGATTGTAAGATATTTATTGAACTTATACAAGGCTCCCCCGCTAGGATAGGATGATGTGAGGTCGTGATCTTGTGACTTCTCTAACGGGGTACCCCACACAAGGGCCATTCCGAAAGAAACATTTCTAGACTAAAAATAAACCTTATTAGTTTCCTAGTCTCAAAAAAGGCCTTTAAATAGATAGTCCTCTGAGTTTCTAAATTTCTTTTTCGGATATTTATAATATCTATAAGGGTTAATGTCCTAGCAAAATTGAAAAGTAACGTTGATCACAAAAAGTCTAACATCTAAAACAGACTGCCCTCTGCGTTTCTAAAGTTTCGCTTGAATGTTTAAAAATTTTGCCTTGGGGGTATGTCTGAAATAAACTTAGTTCATAAGTATCATTATCAAACATTATCGACCATATTGTCAATAAACAGCATCACATCATCTGCCCAATCCACCATTCTCATATCATTTTCAGTCACGAATAACCATACCGATCCATATTTTTGTGACATATGGTAACTCACTTTTTTAATAAATTCGCTGATTATTTTAGGTTTATTCCAGTATAACCTGACGCTGATTTGATGATTTAAATCTTTTACAAAATCAGCTTGTCAGGTTATATTCAACATGTCGGACTGGACGATAGAATGACATTATATATAAATATTTCACTTGTTTAATATAACAATATATTGAGCCAAAATCCTCCTTGTATTTGTACATAAATTTTTATTTTCTGAAAGAAGAGGGTAGTTTTTTAAAGGGAGAGGGAGGTCTGTGAGGTGACAAAAACGTCAGAATATATTTATTTTCAAGGAGGTGGGGGTTTATTAGATAATCTCTTTTGAGAGAGAAATATCAATTTATCATTACTACTTCTATAAATAATTTAACTCTAAAACAAGACAATACATTTTACAACTGTCCAATTGTATGTCAGCCACATAGCTGCATGGTTTCTCTTTATTATCTTTCCATAACTAACGCCAGTATTTCACGCGGTGAAACTATACAATTCAAGTACCTAATAACCCATCTTAGGCCAGTCAAATCATGATTTTAAGCCACATTCTGCAACATATTTACCTCCATAGCAACACTAGACTGCGCCTGTTGATGCTGAGCAGTCCCTTCTCGCTTGCTACATTGTATAATTTACCAGTCTTCAATCATAAATACTGCACCTGGAGTCATACGATCATTTCACACAATTACGTTTAAATAGCGAATCATGAGCGACAGAAACGCTCATGCAATAAAAAATGAACTTATCAAAATTGTTAAGCAGTTTACTCCTTGACTTTTACATCTAGGAATTAGCTAATTATTTCGTTCTGCGGACTATTTCTCCTGGACTGACTTCACATAATCCAACAAATAATAACAAAAACTCTAAGAAATCCTTCAAACGGAGAGCTATAATAATGCGCGTAGTTACAAATTGGCTATAATATCTTTTTCATTACACCAATACACAAATTTAATCTTCTCTCCTATGGTCTTCAAAATAGTTTTCGCCTTATTCGTGTCATTTTGTTTTTAGTAGAGCGAATTATTTTTTCTTCTGATTTCAAAGCACCAACACCTATTTTGTATTTTTATTCACCATGTATTGCATTAAATATAAATTTCTTATTAATAATTGTATCGCTGTTTTTGTCAAATATGTGTAGATTAACCTTATAAAGTCCACCAGATTTTAGAACTGTAATGAAAATTCTGCCAAATATAAATTTAATTTTTAACGACATCAAGTGTGTAATCGTAATCCTCAAAGTACTGTTGTAATAACCTTGATATCAGGACTGGTTATTCTACTCTCACTGATATCAGGACTGGTTATTCTACTCTTACTAATATCAGCACTGAATGTAATCTGCAAATTTTAATATTTTCCAAAGCAGTGCAATATAGATTTGTGATTCCTAAAAGCGATGAAACAACACTTACAATTCAATAGAATGTTTTCTTTTGCAAACAATTAAATCTGACCAGACTTTAATTCCATCCAAGCCTGTGAACATATAAACATTATCTCTAAAAACTGAGATAGTTCTTTTACAATAAACTCATGAATTATTTATAAAACTTCTCTGAAATATCTTTAATGAAATCACAATTTAAATTTGTGTTATTATCTATTTGTGCTGTGACCTTAATCAAGCTTATTTTTATATGAACTTTACTTATTGCACAACCATCAACTTCTAATTGGACCAAAGAAAAAGAATGAATTTATTTAAAAATGCAACACGAATGTTCATGCGCTGTCGTGGGTGCATTAACTAGATGCAAATGAACATCATCCTTCAGTAGATGGTTATCATTTACAACTTTACAGGTGTTTTGTAAATGTACTACAAGGAATTGAAACAGTCTGGACATTCTAAAATTTTCATATGGGCATTTTCATCTTCCTGTTTAATATGGGATTGATGTCTTGAATTTAAGGGTGTTGGGGTGGGGCAGTCTTCAACAGGAGACATCAATACATAGAACATTTGCAAATGTTTTTGCAATTTACGTCTGAACCTGTATGTAGGTATACGGATGATAAGATGTGAAAATTGTTTCCTTCAGTTATACAGGCCATATTAACATTTAACTATACATTTAAATGAAGGTATGTTGATAAAAGAATGACAGATTTAATTGTAACAACTGCAGAAAACCTTTATTTACAAGGTTGTGACTTTCAAAAGATTTTTCCAATTTTGTTTTATTTCTAGTAACGAGTTACGCTCAATTAGTGATACTAAAACATGATTCCATCAAATGATCTTGTTAATTTCACTCATGACTTAGTGGTGTGTGTTGTATGAAATAATGCACACACGACACTGCTTTAATTTGCAGAAAAGAGATATCTTGTCTCCATCTTCGAAACAGATGCCTCAAAAAGATGTAAGATTGATGGACAATTCATGCTTATTTTATCTGAAAACTTCATAGGACTTCAAGACGTTACAACTCGACATCTCACGTGGTCTTGGCCCTATCTTCTTATTAGGACCTTCGGCATGCATGTGAAGCAAGAATTCATTTTTAATAGTGAATCTGGCAGTAAAACCAAGTCAGGTGAAGGACTGTTCTATTTTCAAACACAGCATTTCTAGGACATCTTTGATTGTGTCAATTCTCGCGTAAAGAATCTAAGCCAGAGGAACCATAAATCACCTTCTTGCTATACAAATTAGATCATGGCTCGATTCAGGGAGATTTCTATTTAGAATGTATTGGTAGAGATTGTCTCGCAAGCAGAACTGAAGGACTTCGATCCAAAACATATAGTCATTACGTGACTGGAGTTGATGCTTGAATTAAAAATTATCTAACTGATGTTTCCGTTATCGAAGTTTTGCTCTCTACATGAAGATCTATATATCTCTATAACTTCTTTTAATTCTTATGATTATCGGTTATAATAATCATTTATAAGCTCGTAATATAACTTCAAGAATGTTGGCTGTACTTTCAATTGGAGCAAAATGTTATTTTAGCCTTTTGACTTTGAAAGTGTAGAAGAAATCTTGCTGACTAATTTGATGGGATATTAGTTTAGTTGATGGGTTTTTCCCTAAGTAAACTAGGTACCCTTATTTATGAATGGTTTGATAATAAAGGACCTAACGTTCTTGGCAAGTTAGAAGGATCTGGAAATGAGTATTCGAACCTCATTCTAGTTCTGTGATTGCGTCTTCGTTTCTTATATAAAAAATGTTGATATGAGAACTAATCATTCCTGTCTTATAAGTCAGTCATTGTAAAGCATTTTAGTTTTGTTTAATTTTTACTTTAGAATTTTTTTCGCTATTCATTGGAATTACAAGGTATTCAAAACCTTCAGGAAACAGTAACTGTTTTTGGAATTACCGAATATTGATTGAAAGATATTTTTAATCATATCAATGTGATTCACCAAGGCTATTAGCACATCAAACTATTCTAGAATATAGGCACATCAGCACAACAGAATGGACTTTGTTCAGAATACAAATGAAAAACATTTGGTTTACTCGATACATATTTACTTAGAATTAATTTTATTCGCCAAGCTTCAAGTTAGTTTTACTTTTTCAATTTGTAATGGAGTAAAATATGTATTTGCTGAATTTTATAAAACTTGTTGGTTCAGTCTTTTCTGTCAAGCAATTTAAGAACCTAGAGCCCTTCAGATACAAATATAGTTATAAGCACCAAGATAAAGAGAGGATAAAGAATCATAAGAATAAGTTCAGACATTCACATCAGAACAATATGTATCTTTATTAATTTCGGTCAAGAAACATTGTGTTGCTTTGGGTTTCAAACAAAACAAAACGAAACTTGTAAATACATTACGAGCGCAAATGAAATAAGTATCATCCCCATATAACTATTTATTGTAAATTCTTATAATGTATGTATCATTCTTTAGAAATCAAAAATTCGAAATTTCACAAAAAAAAGAAAAACCTAGTAAAAAGAGTGAAAAAGAACTGAGGAATCTGAAAACAAGATAATGGTACTAACTGACGTATACTGTATAAATGGATTATATAATCTTCTTAAAATTCAGAACTAAAACAGAACACAAATATATAGAAATATATTTTGGGAAGCAGTATATGTGATCTTCCTTATTAGATGGATGCCTAATAGGCGTATAAGAAATGACTTTGTATCATAGCAAACATATAACGGTAACAATTTGTTTAAATTCAAATACATAGTGTTATGACGCTGGTTTTGCTTAAATCTGACAGTGCATAGACCTTTTTTCTCAAGGTTGTTGGACTATGAAAGGAAATGGCAAACTGGATGCTTCATGTGGCCTGAAGGAATCTGTTATTACAATATCACCCAGATGGATGACGGTCCTATTAAATCCGGCAAGGCACTTGTCTTAGCTCACTTTATCATTCAATGTATCAATGTGCCATAAAGCAACAAACCAAAGTAACAATTAAATCTTTTGGTATATGAAATAATACTTACATTGCATTTAAGGAAAATTGTATTTTAAGATTTACAAGCGAAAACTGCATGATCATTTTGGTATCAATGAAGCTGTAAAAAATTGAAAGCTGTCAATAATTATTTTCCAAGATGTTTCAGTTTCCGAAATGTAAAATACTTGTATTAGTACATAATAAACTTATTTAAAATCAATCATAACAATAACGGTGTGTGGTGGTGATTATTTATTTCTGTATGTCGATAATGTACATTGTGCTATTTTTGTGTTTTGTTTCGATTTCTCTCCAGAACTAATCGCACGGTACTATCACGTAACAAGAACTCTGGCGCGATCCTAGATCGCAACAGTTAGTTGTTACCGAGCCTTGGCAACAACCGTCACCAACCGGCAGAGAGTTCTGTCTGACGCATGTTTTATAAACAAAACAATTCCCCGGGGCATTCTTTCCACTGCTGGTCTTCTTCACGCACTGCCCTTTCACACACCACTAAAAATAATAATAATAATAATAATAATAATAATAATAATAATAATAATAATAATAATAATAATAATAATAATTTTAAAAAATTAATAATAATAATAATAGTTGTAATAATAATAATAATAATAATAATAATAATAATAATAACAATAATAATAATAATAATAATAATAATAATAATAATAATAATAATAATAATAATAATAATAATAATAAATAATAATAATAATAATAATAATAATAATAATAATATTAATAATAATGATAATAATAATAATAAATACAAAGAGAAGCAGAATAGTAGTCTCCATCTTAATATTAAATTCTGATGTAAAACTCAAGTAAACTACACAGCACTGACTACACTCTCTGCTGAAGCCAGAGCATTATTATTGCAAATCTGTTTTGGTTTATAAAGCTGAAAAGAAACTAGTACGCTCATCAATATCTGAACCTCTCCGTTTCTAGCTATCTTACGCATCGAAATAGCGATTCTTTAAAATCCGTACAACTTTACCTCAAATTATTCGCGTCCCTTAACAAGTTCTGGAGAATACTCCAGTACTTTAGTTCACATTTAAATGGCATTTTTTTATAGGATTCATTGTAATGGATAATTTTTCTTGTATCATTTATTCATGCAAGCATGATCGGGCATAAATAAGAGAACCTATCCCAAATGTACATTGTTGCCTAGAAGAAGAAGAAGAAGAAGAAGAAGAAGAAGAAGAAGAAGAAGAAGAAGAAGAAGAAGAAGAAGTAAAACCACTACCAACAATACCACAACCACCAACACCACCACCACCACCATCATCATCATCATCATCATCATCATTGTCACGACATTATATAAATCTATTTATTTAGTAAATATATGTATACGGGTTTTGTTTTTTGGTGTAGAACGATACCCGAGGGTGATTCAAAAATATTCTACATTATTTTAAAGTAGTGAGTTCGGTTCATTCTATTCCGCACGAACGAAGTGTTTTCATTGGGAAAAAAAACAGAATAAATCAATTGCACAGACGATGTAAGACTACATTGTCCGTGTATAAATGCCTCACAGTAAAATTAAATCTACATATTAAAGAACGTTTTGTCAGTCGGCAGTTTACTTATAGATTTGAAGTCTTTTAAATTAAATTTATGTTCCGTGTCCCATTTTCATTTATTTGATTAAGAAGATGGCAAGTCAACAGAGAAATCACACTACTTAATGAGGATTCTTCTTTTTGGAATGCAGAGTCCGTTGCCTATCTGCGATTGATGAATTTCTCTCAATTAGTTGGAAAGGATTCTATCAGAAAGAAAAGACACGATCAATTTATTGTATGGATAAAATCTGACACATTCACGAAATGGAATGGATACAGACTTTGAATTAAAGCAATGGATGAGAATTTGAAAGCTCTTATCAGTGCACTATTTGTTGATGATACTCCTTATGATATAGAGACCGATGACTTACTGCGATTCATGTATTTCTCGCAGTTCGGGTGGATTTTACGGGACAGGGAGAAAGGACAGAGTCAAAATTTGTATGATTTAAATCTGACTTATTCACGAAATGACTTTATTAGATTCGACAATTCTATTACACCCTTACATTAATTAACTAGAACTAAAACCTAAGATATTTAAACTAATTAAATTATTAAACCTTCAAAAGTATTGAGTTACGATCAAAACTGTTAGATTAGAACTAATAACAATTATTCATGTATTGGAAAAGAAACTCCTGGTACATGAGCTAGTGTCCAAGTGATCGCGGAAGCGTAGTGTGAATGTTGCTCATGCCTAATCAAGATCCCAAAACTAAGCCCATGCGCAAAGAAGAAAACGTTCAATTTATTTATTTAAACTAATTTAAATAATTTAAAAAAAATAAAATATTTGGTTGATTGACCTCCACTACAGAATTCGAAATTAACTTTATTTTAATAATAATACTGAAAATCAAAATAAAACATTCTTACTTAACAAACTTTACACTTGTAAATTAACAAAAAATTATAAAATAAATAACTCAAGGAATTTGATACATAGAGGATAAAATTAATTTGAAATGTGTACAAATTCTAATTAAAAATTTAATGAAATCGAAATTCAATAAACTTAATACAAGAAACAAGCACACAATGAAAAAAATATATGAATACATAAATACCTTTTAAACTTTTGACATAAGAGGGTTTATCATATAATGTTAATCTGATAGGAACCACACTAATTAAAATTGAGATTTGCACATCTTCAGCTGGAGAGGTATTTAAGCTATTTATTTTTTTCTTACGTATATTATTTCTTGTGTATATCAAAAGGAAAGCTATGTACTTACTATCACGTCTATTTTTGTATGTTTTCAATGTAACTTTGGCTTGTGTAGTATAACGTCATATGAAATTATTATGAATCGTTCACTTTTTGTCCTTGTACTGTGTAAGGTCATTTTTTTATTTATATTTGCTGCATTTTTAGGTTCGTGCGTATTAATTCATCCAATATTTGGATCTTATAAACGCACGTATTAATCAGTATTATTTTCCCAATAAAGTCATATATCAATAAATATAAATATATATATATATATATATATATATATATATATATATATATATATATATATATATATATATATATATATATATATATATATATATATATATGCAATAAACTGAAGACGAACAGTACGAAACTAGTAACTAACTAGCCTAAGCGCTTTCGACTCTTAATGAGTCTTTTTCAAAGGCAAATACAAAACATAGTTACGACAAACAAATAAAAACAAAAACGTTGTGTTTGTAAACCTCTACATTTCTATATTCACATGTGCTAAAACTATAAATACAACCAGCTTGTATAGACTAGTTGCGGAAACTGAAAACGTTGTATAATTCCCTAAAAGTCTACAAGCCAAAGCGACATCTATTTTTACTTTGTGTACATATGTAACGCAGATTGTATCCCGGATATTTGATTCTATACCGGTTATTCTTATAGTAAAAATTGAAGGATAATAAGAAGATTTAGAAAATGTTAAATTCTACTAGTGCATAGTTTTCATTTTCTAGTCTTCTTGGTTTAGACCGCTTGGTTTCAATGTTCTAAGGCGGCGTATCCAGTATGATTCCTTTTCCTTCCTGGTTTCGGAACTCCAGCTGTGGTTGTTAGCAATAGCGATAAGTATTATATCACTGAAAGTGTGGCCAGGGGAGGAGAAGTGTTCTGCGACCGGGCTTCTGTACAGCTTTTTTGTCATCCAATCAGATTTATGAAGGTTTATCCTTATGTGTAGCTTTTCAGTTTCTCCCACGTACTGAAGGCCACAGATCTTACATGTGATGAGATAAATCACATTCTCTGTTTTGCACGTTTTGTTTGGACCATGTATGTTTAGTTTTTCTTTAGTCACTGTGCTAGTGAATGTCTTGGTCTCTATCATATGTTGACAGGTTTTGCATCTTTTATCGCCACAGGGTCCAGATTGACTAGGTTGGTTTTGACTAGCGATTGTTGTTAGCTTGGCCCTGACTAGGATGTCCTTTAGGTTTTTTGGTCTCCGGTAAGCTACTACAGGTTTGTTCGGAAGTATTAGGTTTAGTATGTCTGACGATTGCACGGTTGGCCAGTGGTTTGCGATGATTTTACCTACTTTGGGATTGTCTGGGTGATAGGTCAGAATAAATGGTATCCTATCAACCTTTTCTTTCTGTCCATATCTGAGTAGGTCATCACGGTTTGTTTGTTTGGCCCTTTGGATTGCCTCCTCAATCAGGTCTTTGTCGTAGCCTCGGTAAATTAAATGTTTAGCCAGCTCTTCAGACCTTTCTAGGAATTCTGCGTATCCTCAGTGCCTGGCTATATGGAATGTTCTTAATGCAGTGTTGTGGATGACAGCTGGTTGGGAGAAGATACTGGTGTTTGTCGGTTGGTTTCGAGTAGATGTCTGTGTGTAATTTGTTTTCCACCAGTCTGGTTGTTGTGTCCAGGAAAACATGGTTTGAGTTGGAAATTTCTGCCGTGAATTTTATTGAAGGATGGAAGTTGTTTGCCTTTGATATGAAGTCATCCAGACTTTCTCTTCCATACTGCCACTTGATTTCTATATCATCGATAAAGCGTACCCACTGGTATGGTGTACGCTCAACCGATGCTAAGAGCTTTCCCTCAAGTTTTCCCATGAAAATGTTAGCATACGAAGGGGCCATTTTAGTACCCATTGCAGTTCCATTGATTTGTAGGTAGTTTTCTTCATTAAATTCAAAGTTGTTGAGTTTTAGGACAAGCTCCAGGAGTTGGATTAAGAAGTGTGTGGGTGGATTGTTTACAGTTCTTGTTTCTCATGCTTCGCTACATGCCTGTAACCCTTCGTTGTGCGGTATGTTGGTGTACAAAGATGTGACGTCTAAGGAAGCAAGTAATGTATCTGGCAGTAATGGTTCACTAGCTTTGCTTTTTATGAGATAATCTGTCGTGTCTTGAAGATATGATGGTAATTTGTGGACATGTGGTCTCATAAAATGATCTAAATATTCTGATATCTTTTCTGTGGGGTGCCCGTTACCTGAGATTATAGGTCTGCCAGGGTTTCCTTTTTTGTGGATTTTGGGTAGAAGATAAAATCTACCTGCTCTTGGGTTTTCTGGGCTTAAGTAGTTTTTGGTTTGCTGGTCTATGTGTCCGCTTTGGTACGCCTCGTCAATAACATTAGTGATGATTTTTGCATATTCCAGCGTTGGATCATGGTCCAGTTTTTGGTAGAACCTAGCGTCACTTAGTTGTCTACTTGCTTCACTAATGTAGTCTTCCCTATTCATAACGACAACAGCGGAACCCTTATCTGCAGGCTTAATTATTATGTCTGTTCTGCTTTTCAGTGAGTGCAGGGCATCTGTTTTTTCTTTTGTCAAATTAGAATATTTGTTAGTATGGTTGATATGTCTGGAATTATCGTTTTCAACCGAGTTGATAAAGTCTTCCAGATTCGGAATTCAACTTTTTGGTGGGGTCCAGTTACTTTTCTTTCTAAATGTGGGTTGGTCGCAGCTTATATTTTCCTTTGATTTGTTTGGTGGTTGCAAGGCAAAATGGGCTTTGAGTCTTAGTCGGCGGATGAATTCTTCGGTGTCATTCTTAAGCTTCCCTCTGTCGTATGTTTTAGGACGGGGACAGAAACTCAAACCTTTCGATAAAAGTTTTATTTCTGCATCAGTAAGTTCTAAATTGGAGATGTTGACTACTGTGTTAGTAACAGTTGCATTAGTGTTTGTTACAGAGTGCTTGCGATTCTTCCTTTTGCGGCGATTTTTCTTCTTACGGTTGTTTATGGAAGACATTTCGTCAATTAAAGTTTCTTCACAACAGTCCTTTGGTTCTAGATCACGACTTCTGAATTTTCTATCTCTGACTTAGTATAGTTTCGAAGAGAGTCTTTTTTCATCTTTATTTAATTTGGAGTAAAACGTTTTCAATTGTCCTTCTGTTGAGACGGAATTGAGCTGATGTTTTAGTTCTTCAATGGTTGCTGATTTGGCTAGATATTGATGATTTACGTTTTTACTAAGTAGGGCTGTGAGTTTCATGGAAGCGTCGTGAGTTATTTTATTCCATCTTTTGTTGAATCTGTTTGAACTCTTGCCAATAATTTGCGGTTTCACATGAATTTGAAGACCTTTAGTGACTGTATTTGTTTCGAAGAAATGATGCAAGAAAGTGCAATGATTCTTTAGGCGAATTAAAGCATCAGTTTCATTGCGTAAAGTTTTGAATGTTTTCTGTATTTGTTGAGACATCGTGTCCATTCTAAGAGATACGGCAACAATTTAAGTACAAGAAGGAAACAATGGAACGGTCGCAGAACACTTCTCCTCCCCTGGCCACACTTTCAGTGATATAATACTTATCGCTATTGCTAACAACCACAGCTGGAGTTCCGAAACCAGGAAGGAAAAGGAATCTTACTGGATACGCCGCCTTAGAACATTGAAACCAAGCGGTCTAAACCAAGAAGACTAGAAAATGAAAACTATGCACTAGTAGAATTTAACATTTTCCAAATCTTCTTATTATCCTTCAATTTTTACTATAGGAATAACCGGTATAGAATCAAATATCCGGGATATAATCTGCGTTACATATGTACACAAAGTAAAAATAGATGTTGCTTTGGCTTGTAGACTTTTAGGGAATTATACAACGTTTTCAGTTTCCGCAACTAGTCTATACAAGCTGGTTGTATTTATAGTTTTATCACATGTGAAGATAGAAATGTAGAGGTTTACAAACACAACGTTTTTGTGTTTATTTGTTTGTCGTAACTATGTTTTGTATTTGCCTTTGAAAAAGACTCATTAAGAGTCGAAAGCGCTTAGGCTAGTTAGTTACTAGTTTCGTACTGTTCGTCGTCAGTTTATTGCATCTATTTTAATTAATCCCTGACAAACGTGATCCCTTGGTGGATCCAGTACGCTTGAGAGAGTTGTTATTCGCCATATGATTTGTATTCTTTATATTACCTACCTCGTATGGCTCGATCTACCTTTGGTGTGATCTAACACCCTTTTCTGTCTTGTATTTATGTAGTGCTACTGTATCCGTTCCATTGTTTCCTTCTTGTACTTAAATTGTTGCCGTATCTCTTAGAATGGAGACGATGTCTCAACAAATACAGAAAACATTCAAAACTTTACGCAATGAAACTGATGCTTTAATTCGCCTAAAGCATCATTGCACTTTCTTGCATCATTTCCTCGAAACAAATACAGTCACTAAAGGTCTTCAAATTCATGTGAAACCGCAAATTATTGGCAAGAGTTCAAACAGATTCAACAAAAGATGGAATAAAATAACTCACGACGCTTCCATGAAACTCACAGCCCTACTTAGTAAAAACGTAAATCATCAATATCTAGCCAAATCAGCAACCATTGAAGAACTAAAACATCAGCTCAATTCCGTCTCAACAGAAGAACAATTAAAAACGTTTTACTCCAAGTTAAATAAAGATGAAAAAAGACTCTCTTCGAAACTATACAAAGTCAGAGATAGAAAATTCAGAAGTCATGATCTACAACCAAAGGACTGTTGTGAGGAAACTTCAATTGACGAAATTTCTTCCAAAAACAACCGTAAGAAGAAAAATCGCCGCAAAAGGAAGAATCGCAAGCACTCTGTAACAAACACTAATGCAACTGTTACTAACACAGTAGTCAACATCTCCAATTTAGAACTTACTGATGCAGAAATAAAACTTTTATCGAAAGGTTTGAGTTTCTGTCCCCATCCTAAACCATACGACAGAGGGAAGCTTAAGAATGACACCGAAGAATTCATCCGCCGACTAAGACTCAAAGCCCATTTTGCCTTGCAACCACCAAACAAATCAAAGGAAAATATAAGCTGCGACCAACCCACATTTAGAAAGAAAAGTAACTGGACCCCACCAAAAAGTTCAATTCCGAATCTGGAAGCCTTTATCAACTCGGTTGAAAACGATAATTCCAGACATATCAACCATACTAACAAATATTCTAATTTGACAAAAGAAGAAACAGATGCCCTGCACTCTCTGAAAAGCAGAACAGACATAATAAATTAAGCCTGCAGATAAGGGTTCCGCTGTTGTCGTTATGAATAGGGAAGACTACATTAGTGAAGCAAGTAGACGACTAAGTGACGCTAGGTTCTACCAAAAACTGGACCATGATCCAACGCTGGAATATGCAAAAATCATCACTAATGTTATTGACGAGGCGTACCAAAGCGGACACATAGACCAGCAAACCAAAAACTACTTAAGCCCAGAAAACCCAAGAGCAGGTAGATTTTATCTTCTACCCAAAATCTACAAACAAGGAAACCCTGGCAGACCTATAATCTCAGGTAACGGGCACCCCACAGAAAGGATATCAGAATATTTAGATCATGTCCACAAATTACCATCATATCTTCAAGACACGACAGATTATCTCATAAAAAGCAAAGCTAGTGAACCATTACTGCCAGATACATTACTTGCTTCCTTAGACGTCACATCTTTGTACACCAACATACCGCACAACGAAGGGTTACAGGCATGTAGCGAAGCATGGGAAACAAGAACTGTAAACAATCCACCCACACACTTCTTAATCCAACTCCTGGAGCTTGTCCTAAAACTCAACAACTTTGAATTTAATGAAGAAAACTACCTACAAATCAATGGAACTGCAATGGGTACTAAAATGGCCCCTTCGTATGCTAACATTTTCATGGGAAAACTTGAGGGAAAGCTCTTAGCATCGGTTGAGCGTACACCATACCAGTGGGTACGCTTTATCGATGATATAGAAATCAAGTGGCAGTATGGAAGAGAAAGTCTGGATGACTTCATATCAAAGGCAAACAACTTCCATCCTTCAATAAAATTCACGGCAGAAATTTCCAACTCAAGCCATGTTTTCCTGGACACAACAACCAGACTGGTGGAAAACAAATTACACACAGACATCTACTCGAAACCAACCGACAAACACCAGTATCTTCTCCCAACCAGCTGTCATCCAAAACACTGCATTAAGAACATTCCATATAGCCAGGCACTGAGGATACGCAGAATTTGCTCCGACGATGAAAGATTCCTAGAAAGGTCTGAAGAGCTGGCTAAACATTTAATTTACCGAGGCTACGACAAAGACCTGATTGCGGAGGCAATCCAAAGGGCCAAACAAACAAACCGTGATGACCTACTCAGATATGGACAGAAAGAAAAGGTTGATAGGATACCATTTATTCTGACCTATCACCCAGACAATCCCAAAGTAGGTAAAATCATCACAAACCACTGGCCAACCGTGCAATCGTCAGACATACTAAACCTAATACTTCCGAACAAACCTGTAGTAGCTTACCGGAGACCAAAAAACCTAAAGGACATCCTAGTCAGGGTCAAGCTAACAACAATCGCTAGTCAAAACCAACCTAGTCAATCTGGACCCTGTGGCGATAAAAGATGCAAAACCTGTCAACATATGATAGAGACCAAGACATTCACTAGCACAGTGACTAAAGAAAAACTGAACATACATGGTCCAAACAAAACGTGCAAAACAGAGAATGTGATTTATCTCATCACATGTAAGATCTGTGGCCTTCAGTACGTGGGAGAAACTGAAAAGCTACACATAAGGATAAACCTTCATAGATCTGATTGGATGACAAAAAAGCTGTACAGAAGCCCGGTCGCAGAACACTTCTCCTCCCCTGGCCACACCTTCAGTGATATAATACTTATCGCTATTGCTAACAACCACAGCTGGAGTTCCGAAACCAGGAAGGAAAAGGAATCATACTGGATACGCCGCCTTAGAACATTGAAACCAAGCGGTCTAAACCAAGAAGACTAGAAAATGAAAACTATGCACTAGTAGAATTTAACATTTTCTATATCTTCTTATTATCCTTCAATTTTTACTATAAGAATAACCGGTATAGAATCAAATATCCGGGATATAATCTGCGTTACATATGTACACAAAGTAAAAATAGATGTCGCTTTGGCTTGTAGACTTTTAGGGAATTATACAACGTTTTCAGTTTCCGCAACTAGTCTATACAAGCTGGTTGTATTTATAGTTTTATCACATGTGAAGATAGAAATGTAGAGGTTTACAAACACAACGTTTTTGTGTTTATTTGTTTGTCGTAACTTTGTTTTGTATTTGCCTTTGAAAAAGACTCATTAAGAGTCGAAAGCGCTTAGGCTAGTTAGTTACTAGTTTCGTACTGTTCGTCGTCAGTTTATTGCATCTATTTTAATTAATCCCTGACAAACGTGATCCCTTGGTGGATCCAGTACGCTTGAGAGGGTTGTTATTCGCCATATGATTTGTATTCTTTATATATATATATATATATATATATATATATATATATATATATATATATATATATATATATATATATATATATATAATTGTTTTGTTGTAAATCTGGAAATCCATGTCATCATTATCTTCATCTTAATCATCGTCATCATGAACATCATCATCGACAACAAATTTACATGTTAAAAGGCTACTGGCCCATAATGAACAAAAAATATACAGTAGACAAACAATGCACAAACCAAGAGAAGCAATGTTAATGAGAGAAATTTCGTAACACAAGCAACAATATAGTAATCGAAGTTACAAAGCATGTATGACTATGAAAATGGAATGTTTAATGAGAATAACGATCATACAATCCATAGGAATCCAGGGAAAAAGAATTTGAGAAGAATACTGAGGCAAAATACAATAAAATTACAATGCTATCTCTCTCTCTCTCTCTCTCTCTCTCTCTCTCTCTCTCTTTCTCTCTTTCTCTCTCTTTCTCTCTCTTTCTGGATGATGGAGTGAGAGGGAGATCGATGGAGTGAGAGAGATAGAGATGGTTGGAGTGAGATAGACATGTGGAGTTAGAGAAAGATGAAGTGAGAAAGAGAGACGCAAATGGGGACAGAGAGAGGTGGATGGGATGAGAGAGAGGTGGATGCAGTGAGAGAGAGATGAATGGAGTGAGAAAGAGATGGACGGAGTGAGAGAGAGAGAGATGGAGTGAAAGAGATGCAGTGGGAGAGAGATGGATGGAATGAGAGAGATGGATGGAGTGAGTTAAAGATGGATGGATGGAGTTAGAAAAAGATGGATGAAGTGACAGAGAAAGTGATGTAGTAAGAGTTAGATATGGATGGAGTGAGATAGAGTTAAGTGGAGTGAGAGAGATGGATGGAGTGAGAGAGATATGAATGGATGGAGAAAGAGATCGATGGAGTGAGAGAGATGAAAGAAGTGAGAGATATGGATGAAGTGAGAGAGAGATGGATAGAGTGAGAGAGAAATGGATGGAGTGAGTGCGAGAAGGATGGAGTGAGAAAGAGATGGATGGAGAGAAAGATGGATGGAGTGAGAGAGATGGATAAAGGGAGAGAGATAAGGATGGTGTGAAAGAGATTGATGGAATGAGTGAGAGCGATGGATTGAGAGAAATAGAGATGGATGGATGGAAGAATGGAGAGAGAGATGGATGGAGTGATTGAGAGATGGATGGAGTATGAGAGGGATTGAGAGAGAGAGAGAGGTGGAGTGAGAGATATGGATGGAGTAAGAAAGAGATAGATTGATTGAGAGAGATATGGATGGAGAGAGATATGGATGGAGTGAGAGAGATTATGAAGTAGGAGAGGGATTGATGGAATGAGAGAGAGAGGGACAGATGGAGTGAGGGATATGGATGGAGTAAGAGAGAGATAGATGAAGTGAGAGATATGGATAGAGTGAGAGATCGATGGAGTGAGATCGATGGAGTAAGAGAGAGAGATGGATGAAGTGAGAGACAGATGGAAGGAGTGAGAGAGAGAAGGATGGAGATATAGTGATGGTTGAATGGAGAGAGAGATGGATGGAGAGAGACGGATAGATAGATACAGATGGAATTGATATATATATATATATATATATATATATATATATATATATATATATATAGAGAGAGAGAGAGAGAGAGAGAGAGAGAGAGAGAGACAGACAGACAGAGAGAGAGACAGAGACAGAGAGAGAGGGATTAGATACATAAAGATGGAGAGAGAGGGATAGATAATTACAGATTGAGAGAGAGGAGAGGGGGATAGATAGATACAGATGATCGAGATGGATATAGATGGACAGTGATGGACAGATAGATACAGAGAGAAAGAGAGATAAAACACGGACAAGTCTTCACAAGACTTGTAAAAATAATAAAAGCTTCTGTCTCGCTTGTCGCTCAGCATTAAGAGGTCAGTAATAGAATTGGTTAAACATTTCAACAAGTTAACATTAGTGATACAGTGTTTTGAGTTTACAAGCGGTAACTTTTCTTAATGATAATTTATCACATTTTGTAAATTTGTATTTCCATTTATGAGTTTGATGCAACATATTTATATATAACCTGTCAAAACATTTACTCAAAATCAAACAAAACAAATAAAAGCATAAAACAATATTAATGACAGCAACAAGAATGATGACCATAAAACATGTCTAATCGAACATACTTTGAGACTGATAGATTTGACATTTACTTTAGATCTACGCGGATTTGTTCATTAAACGTTATATCAACATTGCGTTCGACTGATAACAATACAGAAATTCGAACTGAGACCCGTTACATTACCCATTGATATTTCACAGGGCGTATTACTGTAAATAAGTGAGAAAACAAAACATAAACAGGGAAATATTAGCTTGTGCTTTTCCAACAAAAATTACTATGTTAAGTGGTACATGTCTACGCATGCACAAACATCGAAAATTCGACATTTGTTACACGTCAAGCAAACTTGTCGACCCTTTTTCCAGACTATTTAAACTTTGTTGATATAAACATATGATTTGACCGATCTGTATTGACCTATACACTTCTGTTATCTATCACTCGAATTTCATCAACTGTTTTGTCATAGACGGTGTTCGGTTGTGCATATACTCATAAACAGGTATTCTGACGTCAATCAAACCAACCATTCGTTCTTTAAAAGTAAATAAAACAGACATTATCATCAGATATAAAAAAATATTTTTTCATATGATCTTTGCACAGCAACGGTTCGTTTCTCTGTGAATTTATGTCCATGTAGAACTAGATACCCAATAAACAATGTTAAGGTGTCATGTCTCTCGATTCGACCTGTCTTTCGATTCGATCGTCATCACTTTGTTTATAATTATAATCAGCATCATCATCGCCGTCATTATCATCATCATCGTCATCATTATCATCAATAAGAGCAACAGTAACAACAAAAATAATACCTAATTGTGCATGTTGTAACCGATATGCAAATAACCCACACATATGGAATTTTGTTCTCATCCTATTTGTTGTGTGTCGCAAGCACTATAATATTTACCCTCACACGAAAATTTTCGATCAAAAGCAAGTATATTTAAAAAAAAGCCAAGTAAAAAGTAAAATCTTTTTGCAAATCTCCGCCAATCATACAAATCTTTTATAGAAAAGTAAAGTAAGACCTATGCCAAAAACATATCTAAAAGCTTACAGAATTTCATTCAAATTCTCCTTGTCCTGTCAAGTGTAGAGTGATAATAACTTTTGTTATGAACTTAACCAACGGACATGTGAATGAACATACGGACAAATCGACATATTGGGCAACAATAATATCCCCAATATTCATTGAAGTAGCGGGATGAAAACTTCTTCAGTGGTTAACAAGGAAAGGAAATGATTAGCTTGTATTTTAACACTCCTCCTTTCCCTGTTATTTATATTAGAAAATTGCACATATTAATTCACGTGCTCACATACTACAAAGCTGGCCGTTACAGTTCAAATGAAATCCTCCATGGACTGTGGGAGAAGAAGACATGACAACATTGGTTCCAAAATATATCCCATCTGAATGAAACTTTTTCAAGACCGTTCCACACGATGGGCCAGTGGTACAAGCTTAACGTTTCTTCGCATCATCACAAAATATCCAAAGAGGGTATGTGGAAAAGAGATGAATAAAATGCCAAAAATACCCCTTTTACAATTTTTCAAGAAATTTCTGCAAAATATTAGCCATGAAAAAATTAAATCTTATTGCGATATATGCTAAACTACAAATCTATTTTAAATCGTTTCATTATAATCGTCTCCTCAAAATAAACCATTTTACCTTTACAATAGTGAACCGGAGTAAAATTCTAAAACGTAACTGCGCATATTTAGCAATTGTAATTTTAATAATTCATCCATCAAGGATGCTATGAGAAGAGATGACAACTTAAATTTCCTAATCTCTCCTCTATTGGCACGTTCCCAACAAACTTCCCCTCCTATAGGTCAAAGGAAGCAGGTAAGACCTTATTCAAAATGTACACCAACCGCAAATATATCCTACAAATTTTCAATCCTCTGATCAACGAAGAAAGAGAATTGGTGGTGAACCTAATTCCCCAAACACCTGACTCTAATATTTTTCAAGAAATTTTGCTAGAAAGAGACCAGAGTAAGTAATACAAAACAGTACTGCACATGTACAACAACTCCATATCGAGTCTAAATACTTTAAATAAAACTATACAAGGGTATGAAGAGAAACTCTAAATAGCCAAATTCAACAAATACCCTTTCTGGAAAGTCTGCAAGAAATTTCCCCTCAAAAATGAAAAAAATAGCCGAATCTCTCAACCAGTGTATGAGGAGAAATTATTGAGAGCTAAATTTTCTAAATTTGTTTAAATTCCTCCAAGAGGCAAGAGAATAGATGCAATGACTAGGACTGACATACAGTGAGACAGGCAGTTGCACGTGGGTAATGACATCACCACAGCTCTTAGATGCTGATAGTTACATCTTACAGACCCAAGTACAAAATAACAAGAGATACGGAACAATGTTACACATAGCGTTAGAAAACCATATATTATAAAGATTAACATTTTACCATATTTGTGTCGCACTGAGTACGTTCCTTCACAAGACGCATTCTCCCGTTACATCCAGTTGCTGTTAGACAATAGACTCCTCTGTAGCACATTGTGGAACGTTCCTGATAAATTGAAACAATTATGTTTGGCAAAACATTTTTAAGGACAAATTAATTCTATTAAGCAAAGATATATTATAGAGATAAAGATATAACGAACGATTAGATCAAACAAGCGTAATACGTAACACGTATTGTTCCATGAATAGAACGTTGCACGTGTGATAAAATAAGAACATAACATTATTTGATAACTACTGATATACAATCACATTTAATTGCTCGATGCCATATAAAAATAAAATAAATAATCCCTTTTTTATACAAATTTTATTTACTTTTTTTTATTCATGATTTCTACGTTTGGAAAGCAATATCACAGCCAATTACATGATACGGGCTAATCAACTCTAATGAACATTAAAATGAAAAATAAATGTTCATGCATGGGATTCAATAATTAGAGATCTGTGTCATTGCCATATATATATATATATATATATATATATATATATATATATATATATATATATATATATACACCTTTCTTTTGAACAGGTGAAATTTTAAAGATTTGCTGTAAAATTATCCACCTATATAAAAGACCCTCAAAATACAATAAGCAGGTGATAACAATGTTAAGAGCTTTTAATTATTGTTCTTGTGGAAAATTGGCATTGTCTGTCCTGGATTTATACCAGTTGCTTCTATTACTTGCTCAATGATATCCTTCGTGAAAATCTGCTTTTAGAAGAACACGTTCATGGATAAATGAATATTTACAACTGGCAAGTACGTAGTTCTTCATATCAGAATGTATGATCATATTTCATTCCACTAGGATAGAAGGTGGCGGGATGGGGTGGTAATGTTGTCAAAGTTAGAAGAAAAAAGGTTTGAAATGACACATTTTGACTCTATTATTAACTTTGTGGCAGTTTTGAGGGAGATGGCTTTTGTTACCAGTGACTTTTAGAGCATGTGCGTTTCAGATATAGTTTTCTTTTAGTTTTTGACATACCAATGTCTTATTATATCGGTTTGTGTTTCATTTGTAAGCAAATTTTTGAGGAACAGTGAAAGACAACAAGGGTTATTTTCATTGGTAAAAGTGGTTCCTAGAGCGTTTACGTCATCACCAAGACAGCCGGGTTCTGACAGCCAGACCGATATAAGAAAATTAATGTTAGCAAAGCAGCTAAATTTGTCTGAAGCATGGGAGAGAAGGTAAACGTAGAAGTAGCAGTCTCAGAATTCGCGAATATAGTAGTAGTAAAAATTGCAGCAGCAGCAGTAGCAGTAGTAGTATATGTAGCAATAGTAGTAACATAAACAAAATTAGTATTTGATGCTGCAATTATTAAGCCATAAATGTTCATAAGAGGTAACAATAACGGTGATGTGGACGCAGAGTATCATCAGCTTAAGATGTGTTCTGACATATTGGTGATGTTGCTCTGCTGTGTTTTTAATGAAAATGTATATATTAGTAGTAGAATGTATGGAAGGTATAGTGGTCAAAGTGTGTTAATAACTACCTGGGTACTACTTAACGTTCGTGTCAAGAAATAGCAGAACATAAAATAATCTCTGAATGAAGAAAATTACCTACAGCTAAAAGGAAATATAATGGCAGAAAACAACGACGATGAAGTGTTACACCATATAGTGTTACCAAAAGCAAAACGTATGTCTTTTTCTGGCACAGCTCTATCTTGAACTTTCTAGAATTCGAGTAGTAGAGCAGGTAAAGACGTACGTGAAGCATGAGAAGGAGAAGCAACTGCTCCTACCATTTTGCATGCTGATGATCCGGATCCATAATACACCTGACACTGATAATCCACGCTAAGCACGTCTCCTCCTATAGCTCCAGCTCGATACTCATCATAGGCAGTGTCATTGAAATCGTAATTCAGTGTACAGCGACTAGACCTAATATAAGTTAGATAATTAAACAAATATAAAAACACTATATATATATATATATATATATATATATATATATATATATATATATATATATATATATATATATATATGTATGTATGTATATATGTTCTTTTATGTTTACAATGTTTTACTCTATATCAGTATTTAAATTTAGATGTATGGACTATGCAGTCTGAAATAAAGAATTCTTATATATATATATATATATATATATATATATATATATATATATATATATATATATATATATATATATATATATGTATTTATGCATGCATGGATGGATGGATGGATGTATGTATGTATGTATGTATGTATGTATGTATGTATGTATGTATGTATGTATGTATGTATGTATGTATGTATGTATGTATGTATGTATGTATGTATGTATGGGACGTAACTACCTACGGCTCACAGCCAACAAAAAATTACCTTTTACACTGTAGATTATGCAGGCGTTCATTGGTGAGCTTTGTATAGGGGCACGTGCTGTTTAGGAATTCTGATAGATACGCCACTGGTCTGTCTATTTATCTGATCTATTTATTGTCTAGTACTTATTCATCGAGAAGGTCATAGTGAGAGAGAAAGAATGAGACACACAAGCCGCAAAAGAGCTATTGAAATTTGAAATGGATAAAAGACATATACGTGGATGTGTTTGTATATTTGTGTTTCTTACCCTAAACTTGTTAGTTTTTTCTGTATGTCTCGTACAGAACATTTACTAAACTGATATTGTGTCGTGGCCGTTGCTACATTTCCATTTGGTGCATGTGAATTCATTATGTAACCCTTAGTACAACCCCGGTCATGATCATGGTCGGCACCTAGGCTGAAAGAAGAATAGGAATATATAACTTTCTTTAATTCTGGTGAATAAGACAATTGACGAATTATTAAGTTCTAACTGTACACTAACTGTAAATTGTTGTTCATGTCAATGTGTCACTGAGCAATGTCATCACCGGCATTGGATGAATCATTACTCAATATCCATTTAGTAGATGTTTCCCTTCATCTGAGGCAAAGTGGATCACAAATATTCTACAAGGACATATTAAAATCGAATTAACTTATCGGATCTCTGATTTAGTTTCTGTACTATCTTGATTAAAAACCAAAATATTATGCTAACCTTTGTTATGTTTATTTAATTTGTTTGCTTGTTTTAATTTTTTTTAATTCCATTACTTGCTATTGCAATTTAACATTGTTTATTGGATTTGACATTGCCTAAAAGTTGAGTTCGGTTCTGTTTGATCTGATAGTACTTATCTTTCTTTTTTATTCCCCTGACGTAAACAACTAATAATAGAAACGTTGTTTATAGTTGCTAACCTTATTCCAAAATTAGTGATTTTTTAATCTTGCTCAAGTAGGAATCATTAAGTTGAGTCAAGGTCGTACATGGACTACATGATATTAAGACTATCGATTGGTGACAAACTTTTGTTTTATTTTCCAGAAGAATGAACTTCTGACACTCATCCTGGAATCTATTTTGCGTCCTAATTAGTCGCATAAAAATGTTTGGATAAAGGCTATGCCAGTTGGGCTTACAACAATAGACACTTTATGTTGTATTATGTTGTGACCAGTTTGTGTTGAATTTTATTTTCTTCAAATTATTGAATTCAAGTGATTATTCTCCATGGAAATACAAAAGTGCTCTAACAAAATTCCTGAAAAGAACATTCATTGTAATTTATATTGAATTCAAAATTGGAATACTATGTTGTGTGATACAACAAGAGGCTGTTGACAGATATGCAACTCGTTGGATATTACAGACGTCATCGCCTACAATTTCAGATTTCATCGGGACTCGAACTCAGTTTCATTCAGGTCTTTTTATTTCTAGGACATCTACTTATAATTCTTGGATTATTCTTGGACATATTTAGTAAAACCTTAAGTTTTTTTCATGTTTTACTTTGTATTCTATGGAAATAAATCATTAGTTAAATTTCACAAAGTTTGTTGTCTTAAATCTTTTCAGTTCCTTATTTTAACAGCATATAATCATAATACTTTTAATTAAGCAAGCTATCCCGCTTTCAAGTATTACTAAGTTAATACAAAACTGCCAAAATAAGTTATAGACGGATCCGTTTTATTCTCGAGATAGATGGAACATAGTGTGAAGTGCAGTTGATATTTATTGATATCAGCAAAAACAACTATGTTTTAACTATCTCCGTAATAGATTTACCGCTAGGTATAGAAGACATCATAAGGTCACATTAAAAACGTTATAACCTGGGTACAATAAATAGTGTGTAAGTGAAAATATAAATAAATATACCCACTCACGCAAGCACACGTGCACACATTCAAGCATGACACAATCTCTTAAATGACAGTAATAAATATACAGCATCTAGATGACACACTGTGCACTATAGCAGGACTATATTAAATAGTATTTAATTAAACACATCATTCCTGTTAATGTGGAATAATGGTTCCCGTTGTTCCCAAATCATCATAAATGTGTTTTTTTACCATTCAGATTTTATTGCAGAATACTTTTCCATATCATAGTAATCTTTAACAAAATGTTTCAAATCATACAATCTAGGTGTATCCCCTTTCATTGTGAGTATATATATATATATATATATATATATATATATATATATATATATATATATATATATATATATATATATATATATATATATATATATATATAGATGCAATAAACTGACGACGAACAGTACGAAACTAGTAACTAACTAGCCTAAGCGCTTTCGACTCTTGATGAGTCTTTTTCAAAGGCAAATACAAAACATAGTTACGACAAACAAATAAACACAAAAACGTTGCGTTTGTAAACCTCTACATTTCTACCTACAAACGCAACGTTTTTGTGTTTATTTGTTTGTCGTAACTATGTTTTGTATTTGCCTTTGAAAATGACTCATCAAGAGTCGAAAGCGCTTAGGCTAGTTAGTTACTAGTTTCGTACTGTTCGTCGTCAGTTTATTGCATCTATTTTAATTAATCCCTGACAAACGTGATCCCTTGGTGGATCCAGTACGCTTGAGAGGGTTGTTATTCGCCATATGATTTGTATTCTTTATATATATATATATATATATATATATATATATATATATATATATATATATATATATATATATATATATATATATATATATATATATATATATATATATATATATATATTAATGGTTGACCATCAGGGCTTGATGAAGTTAATTCTCCTCTGCTCTTCGCTAATGGGTCCCCGTGGCTGATGAGTCCGAGACGAGATGCACATGACCTGGAGCATGGTCATTTTCAGTCCCAAAATCGTTGCAAAGAAGTTCAATACTTCACCAAAGGATAACAAGGATTCATAAGAGCCTTCATGAGTTGAAGTAGTACCATCAGTAAACTGTGACAGTAAATATTCTCTTTCCCATAGCTTGATATCGTTATTTGTTTATTATTCTTTAATAGTAAAGACAATATTTCTGCACATAAAAATAAAAAGATAAGGCGATATTGAATCACCCTGTTGACATCATCTGGATATTTTAAAAATTTGGAAAGAAATCAATTCTACGAAACTATCGATGAGATAAATATAAAAAAATATTTGTGCCCAGTGCTTTATAGATAGTCCAATATTAAACAAACAAGACCAGTGTGAATAATATTTTTCTATGAAATAGAATTAAATGGTTTATCAAAATCAATTAATAGTAATACGCACGGATTTTGTAACTTTTCTGTCATTTGCAAATAAAATCCTTGTATTTTCCCTCACGTATCTTCCTTTTTACAAAACCAGTTTGATCCTCAGATATTTACTCTTTCAATACTGACTCAATTCTTTTGGCAATACATCCTGATGCTAGTGTGTATACAACATTAAGTAGATAAATTGGATGCCAGTTCCTAAGGTACTGCTTAGGTTTATCCTCTTTGGATATGCAAATTATAACATGTCTCAAAACAGTTGAAAATGAACCAGTTTCGTTTGATTCATTTATTGTTCTAACTATAGATTCTCCAATGTCAATCGAGGAGACTTTAGAACGTCAATTGTAAAACAAAAATCCAATCCTGCGGTATTGTTATTTTTCATGCTTTGTAAACAATCCAATTCCTCAGTTTGAATAACTTTGCCTTATAATGTTAGAGATTGCTCTTGGTTAAGTTAAAGAATTTGATAGTTTTGAGAAGGTCCTCTATGTCTTTATCCACTACCTTATTTTCATCATTATACGGGTGTATTATAATGCTCATTTACTTCCTCTATAATATCAGACTGACCACTAATAATTAAATTTTCATCTGTAATTAATTTTGCGATTATTCTATTCATATATTTCTGTTTTCTAAGTGGTAAAAGTTATCTGGTTGGTTTCTCATCCTCTTCTATCCATTTTACTCTAGATATAATAATACTTCCTTAAAGCGTTTCTTTTCTTAATTTTTCAAGCTTTTTTATAGACTCCAATATTTCTGAATCATAAGATCCATTAGAACCATTCTCTATGAAATGTATTTGTTGTACAAGTTTTATTTATCGTTTTTAATTAAATTTATTTTTACACGAATCATATGAAATAGTTTTATCATGGATTTCCTCAGCAATGTATTTAGAAATAAGGAATCTTATATTGCAAGTGTTAGATATGAATTCAATATATTGTCAAAAGTATCTGGTTGGACTCTCATCTCCTTCTATCCATATTACTCTAGATCTGAAAATATTTTCTTTAATGTTTTCTTTTCTTGAACTTTCAAGCTTCTTCTTTATAGACCCCAATATTTCTGTATTATAAGATGTATTGGAACCATTCTATATGGAATGTATTTGCTGTACAAGCTTTATTTCCTGTTTTAATTTACATTTTTTTATATGAAACATATAGAATTGTTGTCCAATGATTTCATTCAGCAATGTATTTAGTAATAAGGAATCTGATATTGTCAGTCTTAGATGTGAATTCAATATATTGTCAATACTTCCATTATAATCAGTTACATCACATTGTAATTGTATTCTTTTAATGCAATGTTTTATTTCATCAGTAAGTTTTTATCAAACAGTAGAATGTTATTAACTTTATACATACCTTACATCTGATGAAATTACTTGAATTAAAATACAATGTTACCATGGAGTGGTCTGACCTATAACTTCGTTCAATTGTCACGTTTTCTACATTTAGTACTGTATTTATTATTCTAGATGGATCCACAAGTCCAACGGTTCTTTTATCTTTAATAATGCATTTCTAGCTTTAGGTGTATTAGCAGTTTGATAATTAGATGGATCAAATTCTAGATCTTGAACCAAGGTAAAGTCACCACATATAATAATAAACTCATTTTTGTATTCATATATAATATCATTCATATTATTGTACAATTATGGGCAATAATTATTTGTCTCATATGCATTAATTAAAGTTAAGTTCCTTTCAACAATCAGAATATCGATTGCAATCAAATTACCATCAGTATCCTTTTAACATTCTTTTATACCATAACAAAGTTGTTATTAAATAGAATAGAAACTCATCCAGCGTTGGATATCTAACAATTTACAATACATTCATAACCCTTTTTTTTGCTCTAATATATGAACTTTATCCTCTATAAAACGTGTATCTCCTAAACGAATATATATATATATATATATATATATATATATATATATATATATATATATATATATATATATATATATATATATATATATATATTATGCACATACATACTAGCATGGTCTAAAGCCCTGTCCGTTACGGATCACTGCCATCTCACCTCTGTCTGCGTGGGTTCGAGTCTTGGATTTGGCGAATGTGGATATGTGAGAAAGCTTGCCAGTAGCTTCTCGTGGGTCGGTGGTTTTTTCCGGCGATTTCCCGGTTTCTTCCTCCACCATTAATACTTGCCGCCATGAATAGCCTATCGTGTGCTGAAAAACAGCGTTAAGCCCAACAACAGCAACAACTTACTAGCATGCACATAAGTTTTTATGTAATTTGATGTACACAAAACTATACACATACATACATATACACATGTATATACATACAGTTTCCAATGTTAAACTAAGCATATTTGAGAATGCAGAGGGACATTAACGCAATCAAATACTTAGTAATACTAGTAACCTTACTCAGCCACAGGTGAACTACTACTCATATATTTAATTACAAGTTAAATCATCAAGGTTAGAAAGGATTAAGTGGGCTACGGACAACATTTTGTTTGCCCAAATAGTATTAGTTAGGACAATTATCTACTTTTCACCACCACCCACTACACCCATCAAATGTAAAGGTCCAGGATAAATAAAATTTGGAACATAAGCACGCTATTTAACTATAGGAATCAGATAATGAGAAAAAATATTTAAAAAATAGATTTAAAATAAAACTGAAATCTCAACGCTGGCCTAATAATACACATTTTGTGTGAACATGATGCTGCTACTTTTACAATTTATAATTAATTATGCATTTTTTTATTTTCAATAATAGTTATTTAGATTTTGATGATATATATATATATATATATATATATATATATATTTATATATTTGATAATAATTACGAAGTGTTTTATGCATATAAAAGACATATACAAACGTCAGCACAAACATCACCCAAACTCTAATTAGAAATGACCACTGTGAAAATTAGCGTACATAGGAAGAACACAACTTGCAATCGAGCTTGAGCATTTATTAATTAATAATTAATAATTAATAATTGGAAATAAATATATTTTCACCATGCTAGATTTTGTACAGTACATTCAACGAAAATCACAAGGATTCTGCATCAGTTTATACTTCTCATTTTCTACACTATTCAACGAATTTCAACTCAGAGGAACGGAAATCGTCTCTGTATGACATGAATATTTTTCTTAAAAGGTTCCTAATACTTTTTATCATATTCTGAAATAATTTATGTATAATATATGTAAACTAATGGTCTAGAAAGTGTAATGTTTGTAATACAGTCACTTCAGTCAGAAAGAAATATATGTCGCTCCAAAATATTCAGCAGTTATCTCCTGTTTGCTGTTTCTTTCTTTGTTTTATTGTTGTGTTTTAATATGGCATCAGTGATAAATTCTTGGCATAATCTAAATAGCACGGATAATTTAATATTGTTTGAGTTTAATGCAAACAAAAAACTTCCAAGATAAGCATGAAAAAGATTCACTGACAATTTCCTTCACGGCATCTGCACCATCAGATAAATACTCTCTCTCTCTCTCTCTCTCTCTCTCTCTCTCTCTCTCTCTCTCTCTCTCTCTCTCTCTCTCTCTCTCTCTCTCTCTCTCTCTCTCTCTCTCTATCTCTCTCTCTCTCTCTCTCTCTCTCTCTCTCTCTCTCTCTCTCTCTCTCTCTCTCTCTCTCTCTCTCTCTCTCTTTTGTGAGTCTGTGACTTACTTATGGCCTAGCTCGTGGGCAGACGTGCTCATCAACCATGTAGAAGACGCTGTTTCGTAAACGATGCTTGTTCCATATTGAGAATTGCAGATTGTGCCAAGGTATGCGATACCTGTAATATTCAGTAAGTTTTAATAAACGTAATTTTATAGAGAATAAACGAAAAAGTAAAAAAGCCACTAAACGTAGAAGTAAAATATGTAGAGTCTATATGTATTAGATATTAGTGCCATTCTTATAAGTCTTCGAGGTTCGAAATCGCAACCTCCGAATCCTAGGCGGACGCTCTAACCACTTAGGCCACCGGAGCGGTCTGAGAAAGACATAAAGAGAAAAACAGAAAGACAGGCAGACAGACAGACCAAACTTTCGAGAAAGTAATTTATATGTTTTCATTCCTAAGATGCCTTTGCATCTTACAATGGGAAATTGATGGTAAATGGCTAACATTTTCGCCCGATATATTCCGAACGTTTTGTTGACTGACTGTAAAATAAATAGGAAGATATGATCTTACCGAGATCCAGTAGCAAATTAAAACATAAGTAAACTGCCTTCATGTCGAAGCTGTATGATTTTTTGTAACGTATCTAACTTGTGGTCGTGCTATTTTTATCCTTATTTTCTCTCTGTTGTCTATTCCCACGTAGAAAAGAAAAACATCCGTGTTAAAATTCTTGCAGAAGAAGGCATCGTAACTGTTTTTATATCATACCTACCTAAGTAGAAATTATTCATCTTTCTGAAAAATAAATGGATCAAAAATCAAAATCGCTATTATAAATTTCAAGAGTTGAGTTGTACGCGATTCGTACATGTGTAATATGTGTGGAATGATCAAAGCAATTAAGTTATCATCAGCTCTAATTAACCATCAAAGACGCTACTCATCCAGCTCATATAAATGTCCGCTTTTCCAAGAAATTGAAGATTTAAAAACATTTTCAAATATTTGTCGCTTTTCTAATCTCTCATTTTCTTTCTCTTGAATTATGAGATAGATCAAATTTATATATTTTTTTAAAGATTTGAACAGTATATTAGAAACATTATTTAGCTTCCATTCAAGCTGAAATAAATTACCGGTCCATTCCATTATGTGTGTAAATTCGATAACTGGTTTTGTCCATCATTATTATCAACTCTTCATCGTTTGGAAAAAAATACTTTTTAAAAAATCTTACATGAAGTTTTTTGCCTAAAATTCGAATTAAAGGAATAAAATGATTTAAATTTGAGGCTACTGTGGCAGACAGTAAAATGTAGGTGTTTTGGAATGAATTATATGTAAATGATAAAAGCATACGAAAGTAATGTATTTTTACCAGAAGTTCGGAAGGTTCAAGCACGTGCTGCGCGTCTATGATTATTTTGATCCCAATTTCTTTGTCCCATATAAAATACGAAGCATAATGAGAATACCAAGCCAATTATTTGCAGGACAACATGCCTTTCCCTCTAAAAAATGAATACTAAAAGCAATCAAACTTTGAAGTGGATTGGCCTGTCGATTATACTCCGCCCAATAGTATAACCAAGCAAACAAAGCCAGTCAGTGAAGAATATTGATATCTAAGTAGATTGAAGTTCGTGCAATATTCGGTTTGAGTTTTTAGGACGAGGAGGTTAGTTCCTTGTCTAGTAATAGTTTTCATATTTTGTCAGCAAAATATTGCATATGTTTCATGCCATTTTCTTGCACATGCTAATTTTACAAACACTGCAAAAGTAAATGAGACAATGAAATCTATAATATCGTTATACATATACTTATAATTATGTACAAAATATGTAGATCCGCATCAATCTGTAGATCTGATAATTTATTGAAAAATATCTACATGTCAACTTGTCCACAAAGATGTGACCTGTTATGTATATTTATAGTTGTGAGTTTGAACTTATTTACTCGTATTATTCTTGTTATTAAATCCATCCAATAATTCATCTGTCCATTAATCCACGAAAGACTAGACGGTGAATAGAACATGTTGGACATGTTATAATTAAGTAACAAATAATATTCAAAATGTGGTCAAATATAATATTTTTACCACAATACAGTTTTGCTTTCAGTACCTTAACATGTACCGTATGTACTCGCTTATAAGACCAGCACAACTGAAAACTGCACAGACCAAGTGGCTCTGTGCAGTTTGTTATGATTAATCAGCAGAACAAACAACACAGACCCTGATCTGCATGCACATTATGCTTCCCAGGACAAGATCTTTGTTGCTCGCTGTTTGACTTAACTTGTGAGTATATACGGTAGACATCAAGGCATAACGTAAATGACTGGAAAGGATAAATAGTATTAGGATATATTTCGCCTGAACTATTAATTCAGTTTAGGTTTAGGTTTAGTCTCACAGAACGCGTATGTTTATATTACTTTAAATATTGTCTCAAATAACAGGTAAAAATAATTCCTAGACATGGACAAAAACTGGCAAATATAGATTAATATGTATGTCCTTACATAGTAGTAGTAGTAGTAGTAGTGGTAGTAGTGGTAGTAGCAGTAGTAGTAGTAGTAGTAGTAGTAGTAGTAGTAGTAGTAGTAATATCATCATTTTTAACATTTAATTTAAAATGTATTCGAATACAAAACGCTTTCAAATTCCAAAATATTGCACGTTCATTTCTTTTCCGTAAAGGCGTGACGAAAATGCAAAATCATAATATTTTCATAATATAGGTGTCACAAAGACCATTTCGACACATTTTTCATCATGAGCGACTGAAGTTTCTCATAATTTCAATAATGACTAAAATTTCAATTAATTCCAATAATGCAAATGATTGTTAACTTGCTCTACTCTTATAAAATGAATAGATTATATTTAAGCAATTCAAAACCGTTTTATTGTCTTATATTACAACAATATTATCTCACGTTCAAGTCATGTCTGGTTGTTAGGTGAAAAGCATACGCATTCGGATCGCCATCACAGAACATACCCTGAAATTCCCATGGCAATATCGTACTTGAAGCTGTACTTCTTTTTCTGGCTAATCTGCCATTCAGCGAAAGACCTTAAATCGGTCGAAGGGTCACGTCTACTTCTGGACCATGTTGCTGTCGTTGAACCCTTAAATAGAATAGAATAGAATTTAAAGAAAAATAACAGAATAGAGCCAAATGGATCAAAACAGAGCATACCTACTGAACTCAACGGAATAGGTTTGAATAGAATCGAATGAAGGAAACAAATTACAGTAGAAATTTAAAATGAGTAAGAAGAGAAAATGATACGAAAATAGTACATAAATCAGAAGGATATAAAATGTACTATAAAAGAAAAGAAAAGATAGATATATAAACATTTTTTTGTAAAGCTGTTTTTTTAGAAGAACGTGTCGACACTTACACATGATACGACAATTCCACTGAAAAATAGTCTGATGTCCAGTCCTGCCGTGTTAGAGGGATGGCTATGGAATGGCTGGTATACGGTGTCCATCTATGGCATGATGAAACAGACATCAAGAAATAAAAACAGTCAAATTTATACCAAACACTACTTCTTACAGTCTCAGCATATCAATGAAACTTTGGTTTTAAGAGTACAGAAATGCTACTCTCAGGATCAAAAGATGAACTTGCCTCGCTTTCATTTATTTACCTTTTTATTAATGAACATTTATGGCTCAATCTGCCGTGAACATATCTATATACATAGATAAAATTATGCATTTTACCCACATACCCAACTGCATGCATGTATACATGTAGCAGAAAATTAATGTATTTACTTATAATGATACAAACAAACTAAATACATTTCCACCTAGTTGAAGTGTATTATATTCAGCTTTGAGTACAGATAATGAGTATGTCCTTTTTCTGATCATTTTTACTCTCTAGTCGCCTTTTAAGCCGACTAATATTTAATAAAAAGAGAAATTTTGAAATATTTCCCAAAAATTATAATATAACAATCCAAATCAAACTTCGCACGACAGCGGACATTAATTAAAACCAATAAATAAATATTTAATTAGAATCACTTTCCATTTAAATATAATTATCTCAACTTCAAATTGTTCCTCTGGGACAACATTTGAGTATTTGTATAAATCACAAAGCAGCTTCAGTCAGTGGATCATGGTACTGTCTATATGTTTTGTGCAAATAATTTGACTGACAGTTGTTTATGATCCTATTTCTCAAATTCTCTACAATATGAGACATGCTCCAGGAAAATATTCCTTTGGTGCAGTTTCTCGAACAATATTTATGAACGAATACATAAATATTTATTTTTGGTTGGGGAAAAGTGATTCGGTGGATGAGCGACCTACACAAGTAAGTCATGAGACTATGCAAACGAAGCTAAAATTGCAGCGCAGGGGGAGAATAATTACAAAGCTCAACATCTTAATAGTTTTCAAGGATTATTTTGACTATATAGCCATTAAAAAACCTTGCTCGATGAGACAGTTCAATTGTTTCATGCTGATGTCCGCCTCCCCCATGCTAATTAGTTCAACTTTTCAAACCCTTTAAATGTAGATGCATCTCGTGAAGTGCAAGTTCGTCAATATCGCATTATGGATTAGCATGCCACATTTTTATGACTATAATTGGAGTTGTTGGCTACAGCATAACTAACTTGCAAGTTTATAACTCCTCGATAGAAATACAATCATGTTAATGATTTGTTTTCATAAAGTTTGATTTCTGCCGTTCCATATTTGATGTTCACACGTTTCTATTATTACGAGTGTCGTCGTTAACAGCAACATTAATCATTATGTATGATATCAAGCTGCCTTGTGTTCATAGAGCATGATTTTCACAGCAGTCGTTTTAATTTGTCTTACCTCATTTATTAGAAGGGCATAGTAGAATCGTATCGCCTCAAGACCAGCACTCTTGTCGCCATTTTTTAAGGCAATAAACCTGAGATAAAATTTCGAAATAGAATTCTTAGCGGGTGGGTTAGATAGAAAAATGTACATATTTGTAAGAGAAATGAACCAATATTTTAAAAGCTTCATCAACCATGAAGCACATTGTTAAAAGTTCCACAAACATTATTATTATTATTATTATTATTATTATTATTATTATTATTATTATTATTATTATTATTATTATTATTATTATTATTATTATTATTGAAGATGCTGCAACCAGTACCATCAACATTAACAACAAATGTGCCACTATTATATTGAATTTAGTATTTCTTCACATAAGCTTTATATTTTCATTTAAAAAGAGAACGCCTTAGTTTTAACAATGATGATCTGCTTATTTTTTTTTCATTTCGAGTGAAATTATTTTGGTCACGCTTCATTTGAGTGTCCCAAATATGGTGGTAAAAATCTTAAGGTAAGGAGTAATACCTGTTGCATATTACTTCATCCGTGTAGACCATTATTTCTACAATATCAGCGCCAACTGATATAGACCTTATTTTTCTTGAACCTTCTTGGCTGGATTGTGATGGAGACTGAGTGAAGATCTGTGTTTGATTCTGAACATTTTTCGAAGGATCTATTTTCACTGTATAAATAAGTCAGAGCACTCTAATGACACTGCATGAGTTTGATCATATATTTATCTGTAGGAATTAATACGATTTAAAATTTTAGCTATAATCTCACAGTTATTTCAAAACACGCTTCATGCAGTTAAACTGTAGTACTTGCGAGGTCTGTAGTTTCAAATAAATTCTCCGGCGTCCTTCAATTCAAAGACTATATTATGCTTGATATATGTGCTGCTCAAGGAGTGATGCATGCGATATATTCCAAACGAAGCTAATAGGAAATGTTTTATTCATTCTAATTTAAAATAATAATGACATCGCTACGTTCAAGTCAACTATATGCTTTTTGTAGGCACCTGTTATATGAATTTTAGTTTCTTGAGTCACAGGGAATTTTTTTTATTAATATTAACCTTTGTAATTTTCTGATTTTCTGGATGAGTTAATCCAATTATAAATATTGATCAGAGGACAAATGAAAGGCCATTAAACGTTATACTTACAAATAACCATATCTCCTTCCCTGCTAACCATCATGTTTGGTGGGTCTGCAACAGGCGATACGAGTGAAATCGATTCAATAGGTTTTCCGTTTAGATCAAGGTTGTACTTTTTTCCTTTAAGTGAAAATGTGCCGATCTAGAAAAAAACATGCATATGTTTAAATGTCTTCATGTGCACACAGGTAAGTTACAAGCGAGACAAATTTCAGATTGTTGGTTCTTTGCTCTAAATAATCGATACTCACCATAAACATGTCACTTCTTTTATCCAGTTACAATGATTTTATGACAAACTAAAGTCATTATATATGCATACATGTTATATTTTAAAAGATCAACATTTCACTCAAGATCAAACATATGATCGAAACGATAACATTGTTAATAATAATCTTTCATGAGATTTCTTAGTTTACTTCATATCTTCAAAGAAAAACGAAATATTTTATCAACTATATTAAATATAATTTAAGGTGCACGTGCAGCTATAGAGATTTGCAGAACAAAATGGCTCGAGCAGTATAAATTTAAATACAATTTTATTATCATCGAGTTTTGACATTTTTTTTTTGTCATCGGCCAAATCCCTTTAATATGGTAAATCCTTGCAAACGCAATATTCCGAGCATAAAATAGTAACTAAAACTTTTTGCCAGAGTGTTCGTTGTAGAGGTTTAATTTGAAGAAAATCATAACATAAATTGTACATTAAGCAAACGCCGGATAGAATATATAGTTATAAGTACGAGTCAAGGCAGCAAGTCTATACTTGTTAAATTGCAAAGCAGTAGATGACCCGGTAAAATTACTCCATCTATAGAGTTTATGTGCATGGAGAAACCCTTTGAACTGCTCTCGATTTCCTCAAACACTATTAATAGATTATTTAGTAGCCCTCTGTCAGTCTAAAAGAATATACGAAGTCAAAGCTCCCTTAAGGTACAAAGATACGTCATGAAATATAAATCAGACTCAGTTTAAATCGGGTTTACACAAAAAAATGCTGTCAACTCACCGGTTTGCACAATTCACCGTTGCACCTCACCATAATCGAGGCCATAGTGTTTTTATCCTGATAGAATGCATATTGCTGTAAAGAGGAAGAAAATATGAATTACACTTTATACTTTATATCAGAAAATTGTTTAAAGAAAACATATGTAACATGACTGAGAGTGAGAGAGACACCAATTGTAAGCTCTTTTTTTCAAGTTATTTAAAGCTAGGATAACTCTTGATTTAAAAAGCTAGGATAAGTCTTGATGTGCATGCTGTTCTAATTAGTGCATGCTGTTCTAATTAGTGCATGATGTTCTAATTAGTGCATGCTGTTCTAATTAGTGCATGATGTTCTAATTAGTGCATGATGTTCTAATTAGTGCATGCTGTTCTAATTAGTGCATGATGTTCAAATAGTGCATGCTGTTCAAATTAGTGCATGACGTTCTAATTAGTGCATGCTGTTCTAATTAGTGCATGCTGTTCTAATTAATACGCAGTTATTCTACCAATAGTTTTTTTTTAATACTTTTTTCTTCAGCCTATTATTAACAGTGAAGATGTCTCTACCGCCCGTGATCTTCATTTTGCTAACTTCTACACTGTAACTCAGTCGCGGTATATGCAATTGCTACTTTATATATATATATATATATATATATATATATATATATATATATATAGATATATATATATATATATATATATATATATATATATATATATATATATATATATATAATTACATATATATATATATATATATATATATATATATATATATACATATATATATATATATATATATATATATATATATATATATATATATAAATATATATATATATATATATTTATATACATATATATATATATATATATATATATATATATATATATATACATATATATATATATATACATATATATATATACATATATATATATATATATATATATATATATATATATATATATATATATATATATATATATATATATATATATATTAACAAAGTTGCGATATATGCGATCGCAGCTATCACTTGGCTGTAATTAACAATTCCTCTAGATTATTAACTGAGATATTTTAAAACGGCTTTTCTGCAGCTGTTTTTTTTTTTAAATTTTATGCTGAAATTCAATATGACGCAAAAATGGTATAGTATACAAATAAGTATACATATCAACCCAATAAATTGGCATGTCATCTACTCGAAAAACAACTGATTATTGGCGACTGTATGTATCGCTAACCATTTATATTGGCAGCCAAATGTGAAAGATTCGATGTATCTAGAGCTTCTTGAAAAAACAATCAAAGTGAAAGAACAAACCTAACATGAGAAATCAATTTTAAATCGACCGTGGATAGTATTAGAATGAGACCAGATACTATATTCTGGCTTTCATAGCGTGACATAGCCTTTTAACTGGAGAAAAGCCATAGATTTTACTTTAGTAACGATTTCTGAATCTAGTCAGAAACGAAATATTGTAACTGTCGACATAATGGATCAACAAAATAATTGCAAAGCCCCGTGGTGCATGATTTCTGACTTGGAATTGACAAACCGGGTCGTTTCCGCAAGTTACATCTTAGCAGGGATGGGTAATATTATATTATATTATATATATATATATATATATATATATATATATATATATATATATATATATATATATATATATATATATATATATATATATATATATATATATATATATACTATATAACGTTTATTTAAAGGTAGTAAAGTCTGACGCTATTTTCAAGACTGCATAAATATTGAATAATTGATATTAGTAACCTTTCAGCGATCGACTTTGCAAAATCACACATTGGATGGATTTCATGGATGAAAATTTAACGACGAGTTAAACAGGAATAAACTGCAAATATTTAGTACCACAGAAAAGAAATCTTCATTTGGCTACCAGAGGATTTGTAGATCGCATACAATGCATTTCATAGTAGAGAAATAACAAAACTGAAACACAATAAAGCATTTTGAAAACAAGGAAAATATTTGAGCGATCAACTGAATCATTGTGATGTTTCAAATAAAAATGTCTAATAACGAGCGTAGCAAATAAAAAAATCGAATAATTGATCAGATTTTACGTGCACACTTGCTGGCTTCTCTTCTTTTATTTGCTTACACACTAGCCTCGGTATCGAAAAAATATGACGTTAAATCGTCTAATATTAATACATGTATTGAGTTAGACATTTGTCTGGAAGATTTGGCTGCTATCACTTCTACACCAGCTACAACCGTGTTAGATGAATGACATGTACCCATCTGAATGTTGTATCCAGATCGGAGTTCACGCCGATCCGTGTAGACATTTTCTTTAGGGCTGCTCCAACCTATATATATGTACAGCATTTCGGTCCTCGTCTCCGCAATCGAGATAAATCCACCATACAGAAGCAGACATGACTGATAGATTGTAATACCTTCCTTTTTGAGTGGACCAGACCTTTATTAATATTCTCCTGAAATGTTTTTCTGGCCGACCTCTTAGTCTTTCTCGACGCGTATGCAGACATGGAGCAAATACAAAAATAATGCTAACAAAAATTATTTTCCTCATTTAGCCATGTCGACATTTCTAAAATATTTGACACGCGTTCAGCTAAAAATATTTCTAAAGACAAAAAGTCATAAATTTATAAATAAGTAATTGAAATATACAACTATTGTATCCTCAAACTTAAGTAGATATATTTATAAGCTTTTAACTTCGTGATAAACATAAAATCTAAAAAAAATCTCGACCTCATAAATCGTATAGGGTTCTCTCTCTCTCTCTCTCTCTCTCTCTCTCTCTCTCTCTCTCTCTCTCTCTCTCTCTCTCTCTCTCTCTCTCTCTCTCTCGCACACACACACACAAACACATCGTTTTTACTGCATGACATTGTGCTAGAGGATAAATCAATATTAAACTGTGCTGATTGCAATAAACCTTTGCTCGAGGATACAAGATACATTTTATTTTTTTTTTAAATATTAAAACATTACAAAATTACAATGTATTTGCTTGCATTTCAATATAACATTAGTTCAACTCACCTCATCTGTATTCTCTCTCTCCCACTTCTTGAGTTCTCCATTCTCTGATACGTACATGGGTGCATTGTCATTCACAAGTTCGTTTAATGTCAGATCCAGTGTTACCGTTTCATTGTTTAGGTCGATTTCAAATATTTTCTTCTTGGGCATTGTCGCTCTCCTCTTAGTTCTCAGACCTTCATCGTCGACACGAATCTCCCTTACCTTAACTGTCGTTTAAATAAACAAACATACAGGATACTACATACATATATCCATGCATCCCTTCCTCCATACATTCATGCAGTCAAACATACATACTGTTACGTATTTCTGTATCAGTTAATTAATTAAAATGTAGTTTTGGGTGTTTTAAGTCCTTTGGTTCTATGGCATTTAACATCTAAATTCTTTAATTTGGTTGTGGACGTGCGTATTGAAAATACATGTACATGTACAATACAAAAAGAATTTTCAATTATAAATCAAGGAATATTAGCCAAGTCAAGTCAACAATTATTCAGAAAAGAATGCCAAGTATTTAGTTTAAATGCAGGTCACACAAATATCACGTATCATTATCATATCATGTATGTATGTATGTATGTATGTATGTATGTATGTATGTATGTATGTATGTATGTATGTATGTATGTATGTATGTATGTATGTATGTATGTATGTATGTATGTATGTATGTATGTATGTATGTATGTATGTATGTATGTATGTATGCATGCATGCATGCATGCATGCATGCATGCATGCATGCATGCATGCATGTATGTATGTATGTATGTATGTATGTATGTATGTATGTATGTATGTATGTATGTATGTATGTATGTATGTATGTATGTATGTATGTATGTATGTATGTATGTATGTATCTATGTATGTATGCATGCATACATCATACATACATGCATGCATGCATGCATGTATGTATGTATGTATGTATGTATGTATGTATGTATGTATGTATGTATGTATGTATGTATGTATGTATGTATGTATGTATGTACGTATGTACGTATGTACGTATGTATGTATGTATGTATGTATGTATGTATGTATGTATGTATGTATGTATGTATGTATGTATGTATGTATGTATGTACGTACGTACGTACGTACGTACGTATGTATGTATGTATGTATGTATGTATGTATGTATGTATGTATGTATGTATGTATGTATGTATGTATGTATGTATGTATGTATGTATGTATCAATGTATGTATGTACGTACGTACGTACGTACGTACGTACGCACGCACGCACGCACGCACGCACGTACGTACGTACGTACGTACGTATGTATGTATGTATGTATGTATGTATGTATGTATGTATGTATGTATGTATGTATGTATGTATGTATGTATGTATGTATGTATGTATGTATGTATGTATGTATGTATGTAATGAATATTGTGTTGTTATATGGAGATCAACTGTTCAAAATATATGTCTAAATTTCTAATAACTTTTACAAGATGCCCTTTCAATTTTGTATGCATGCATGTATGTATGTATGTATGTATGTATGTATGTATGTATGTATGTATGTATGTATGTATGTATGTATGTATGTATGTATGTATGTATGTATGTATGTATGTATGCATGCATGCATGCATGCATGCATGCATGCATGCATGCATGCATGCATGCATGCATGTATGTATGTATGTATGTATGTATGTATGTATGTATGTATGTATGTATGTATGTATGTATGTATGTATGTATGTATGTAATGAATATTGTATTGTTATATGGAGATCAACTGTTCAAGAAATACCTCTAAATTTCTAATAGCTTTTATAAGATGCCATTTCAATTTTGAAACATAATTTTGTAGTTTAAAATACTTTCATTGTGTTGCTAAATGTGGAGACTATGTACGATAGGTCAGACGACGAGCTTTAGTATTCGTCTGATCTATCTATCTATCTATCTATCTATCTATCTATCTATCTATCTATCTATCTATCTATCTATCTATCTATCTATCTATCTATCTATCTATCTATCTATCTATCTATCTATCTATCTATCGATCGATCGATCCATCGATCGATCTATCTGTCTGTCCGTCCGTCCATCCATCCATCCATCCATCCAGTCATCCATCCATCCATCCATCCATCCATCCATCCATCCATCCATCCATCCATCCATCTATCTATCTATCTATCTATCTATCTATCTATCTATCTATCTATCTATCTATCTATCTATCTATCTATCTATCTGTCTGTCTGTCTGTCTGTCTGTCTGTCTGTCTGTCTGTCTGTCTATCTATCTATCTATCTGTCTGTCTGTCTGTCTTTCAGATTTTTGAAAGAAACAGTGAGATTTGTTTTTATGGTCCGTTTTTACCTTCCATGGTATCATCTGTTTTCTCAAAAGGCTTAGAAGCAGCCAAGGACACCCCCAGGAAAAGTAGAAACAGCCGCATGTTGAAGATTTCAGCTCCTGTAAAACAAGATTAACGGGGATATATTATTATAAGTCACCAAATGAATAATTGTTGTCTACCTGCCTTTGAATTAGGGGTTTCAGTTCATGTAAACTACACAAAGTTAGAAAGTACAAACCTTTGGCGATAACAGAATAATAGAAAGTTGTTCGTTAAGCTTTTTTCTGCCAAAATGTATATGATACACGTTTTCGTGTCAGTTGGTTAATACATTTTCATTCGTAGGCATGCTTACTCGATAGTATTCTCGAAAATGTAATCTTTCGGAAATAACGTGATTTATAAGATTTAGTAAAATTTAGGTTCATATGTCCTCTTGTATCTTCACTTTTGTCTCAGATTTAAATTCAGTATCTAAATAAGAATTAAACTCTAAACAACATAATTTCTAACAATTAATATTAAAGTTTCTTCAAAATTTATATAAACCCTGACAATTACGAAAAGCGAGGACAGCAAGAAGTGTTCAAACAATCAAGAACGAATTGTTATGATAATGATAGCTGTCTTATATACTTATCAATTTTCAAATAATTAAAAAATCTCAAACCCTACCGGAACAAACAAACTGCTGAAGATTTTAAATTTTCTAATTATCATAGTTCATAAATTAAACTTCATTTTTGAACAGCTGATAGGCGCATGATTATTCGCTTTTTCATGTAACCTGTATATCAATAATCACCCATTTTCACCCGTATGACTGATAGCAACAATAGTTACTCGATGCTTTAGGGTGGCAGACAAATATATATGTGACTTGAAGTTGCATCAGGTAATGTATCACCAGTTGCTAGGCTATTATGTTTCATGCAAAAGACCCGGCTGGTAGTGTTTAAGCTTTTTCTGGCGGGACATTGAGAGAATTCCAAATTTTGACTTGGCATGTTAATGACAACATTTCTCAACTGTTATTTAGAACGGGATTGGTTAGTTTTTCAAATTTCAAACTGTTGGAATTTGATGATACAGATTTATTAAAGAAATTTGAACTGAAAATGTTTACACGGGCAGTTAAGCTAATAGGCGTAACAATTCAGTAGGTAAATTAAATGTAGCTACAACCTTTAGCACACGGATTTAACTAATTTAGTTTACAGCGATAATATCCAATAACAAAATCTAAAAATTCCAAAGAATAGATAGTAATATTTTTTCCAATTTTTTAAAGTTTCCATATGTTAAAGCACTTATAGTTATGATATCCAGTTTTGAAGTCTTTTGGGGCTTTATGTTTATGACGACTCCAATTTCAGCGATGCTTGCATCTACTAGCAATTAAAAGTAGGGATTATGTAACAGGGAATGTAATCGCAATTTGTCTGATTAACAAACTGTAACGAATGCGTTGATTTTTTTTAAAGTCAGAGGCTGAGTATGGGAAACATTTATTATCTTAAACCGTGTTCGTTCTAGTTGTAACGATAGCTGAAATGAAATATTTATAAAATAGACTAGTCATCACGCTAATTGTTGCTTCAAACTCAAATGTTTTAGAATATCATGCCAACAAGCTTTTTGCATCATTCCAAAAGCCATTCCTTTGCAAAACAACTGTTTATGTGAGTCGGACCATAATTCAATGATAAAACTATGTAACATCTATCTTCCAGTTTACTCACGTTATGGATACATATTTTGTTAACAGATAACTTTGCGTCGATTTTATGTTTGAGTTTTTGATGCCCTATTTAAGAGTCATATTCAGTTTTTGGAAAATTGTGCAGCTTTTTTATATGGGAATAGTTTTTATGAAACAGAATCATAATGTAAGTCCGATATTTTCAAAATCTTAGTATATATAATTGAATTTAAATTCCCCCTTAATATTTAACACTTTAAGAAATTAACATTCCTATGTTTATGATAAAACAGCGTAACACATGTCCTTTCTAAATGTCTTACCTTTGCAAGGAAAGAATTAAGGTACTGAAAATAACAAGACAGTCCTGCAATAACGAATTATAGTTCCCAACCTATCATGACTGGTACTACAGAGTATAATGATACAATTTAAGATATTCCAGAGAACTAATGAAGATGAAGACCCAATCTTTGTCCCGGATTAAGTCTGACGTGTAATTTCAGTGTTATTAACATAAACGGATGCGAGAGAAAGAGAGATTGAAGAGAGTGAGTATACATGCAGGCAGGAAAGCAACATGGTGTAAAAGCATATCGACAGATCTGACTATATTACAAAGAAAAGGGTACATGGCAAAATCAAACAACTAAACAACTTGCAGCCAAAATCATCCGGCAGTAAAATCACATTAGCCACAAGTGAACATTATTCATGAAACAAAAAAAAGATGGATAAGATTTATTATAAGATATTTAAAAAGCTCTCAAAAATGCACACATACAAGAAGAAGGGTTAAAACAAACATATCTCTACAACGCAAACTCGAACATTTCCTTCTACGCCGAAGGGTTTTACAACATTCATAACCTTCTCGGTTAGACTAGCATCATTGGATGCATTCCAGCAATCAAAATGCCTCTACTCTTCTTTCCTCACAATAGATGGATACATCCCAAAGTAAAAACATTGCCTGCACCCTTAACTGCCACTAGATGCATCCCACAGCAAACTGAGAAACCCTAAATATCCCATCTCAGAACAAATGTATCAATCCCACAGCAAACAAATTTCTTATATTATTCTCCTCTTACGACCAAGGGATGCATCTTGCAGAGAACAGATTGCCTCCACTGTTCATTACTCACTCATCTAGGAACCTCTCAGAACACCCAGGAGGTCGCACCAGGCCTATTAATCATCACTATTGTCTTCTATATTACAGATATAAAAAGAGTGTGTGTGTGTGTGTGTGTGTGTGTGTGTTTTACATACATGCGAGGACATGATATTGGTCGCACACCAACATCTTGAGGACATGACAAGATTGTGAGGACGTGTAATTTTTATTGGAGAAGATTTTGTTTTCATTATTCATTGGAATTACAACGTACTCAAAACTTTCAGGAAACAGTAACTGTTTTTGGAATTACCTAATATTCATTGAAAGATATTTTGAATCATATCAATATGATTCACCAAGGCTGTTAGCACCTCAAACTATTCCGGAATATAAACACATAAGTACAACAGAATGGACTTCATTCAGAACACCACTGGAACTCATTTGGTATATTCGATACTTATTTATTTAGGAAATGATTTTATTCACCAAGCTTTAAGTTATTTTTAATTTTTCAATTTGTAATCAAGGAAAATATGTATTTGCTGAATTTGATAAAACTTGTTGATTTCACTTCCTTCTGTTAATAAATTTAAGAACCTAGAGTCCTTGGGATACAAATGTAGAAAAAGAAACATGATAATAAGTTCAGACATTCACAACAGAACAATATTTATCTTTATTAATTTCGGTCAAGAAACATTGTGTTGCTTTGGGTTTTAAACAAAACAAGAATACATTACGAGCGCAAATGAAATAATTATCATCCTCATATAACTCTTTATTGCAAATTTTTTAATATATATATATATATATATATATATATATATATATATATATATATATATATATATATATATATATATATATATAATTCTTAAAACATCATATATTTGGAAATTCACAAAATAAAGAAGAAAACCGTAAGACGAGTGAAGAAGGACTGAGGTATCAGTAAACAAGACAATGGTAATATACTGTTGCATACTGTATAAATGGTTTATATAAACTTCTAAAAATTCAAAATGAAATAGGAAAAAATATATAGAAATATATTTTAGGAAGCAGTATATCTTGTCTTCTTGACTAGATGGATGCCTAATAGGCGTATAAGAAATGAATTTGTATCAGATCAAGCATCTAACGGTAACAATTTGTTTACATTCAAATAATATTCTTATAACGCTGGTTTTGCTTAAATCTGACAGTGCATAGACCTTTTCTTCTAAAGGCTGTTGGTTGGACTATGGAAGAACATGACAAACTGGATGCTTCATGTAACCTGAAGGAATCTATTATTAAAATATCACCCAGATGGATGCGGGTCCTATTAAATCCGGCAAGGCACTTGTCTTAGCACACTTTGCCCTTCAATGCATCGATATACCATAAAGCAACAAAGCAAATTAACAATTAAATCTTTTGATATGAAATGATACTTGCATGACATTTAACCATTTTCGTTCCAAATACGCTGAACTGTTGACCATAGATATATTAATAAAGCTATACATTATTATATGTCGGTAGGTCAAGGAAAAATGTATGTCAAGATTTACAAGCGATAACTGCATCATCTTTTTCGTATCAATGAATTTTTAATAAATTGAGAGCTGTCAATAATTAATTTCCAAGATGTTTCAGTTTCCGAAATATGAAATACTTGTATTAGTATATAATAAACATATTTAAAATCAATGGTAACAATGGGATGGGGGGACGGGTGGTAATTATTTATTTCTGTAAACTGAGAATTCCTATGTCTATAATGTGCAATGTGCATTTTTGTTTTAGTTCGATTTGTCTCCAGAACTAAGCGCTCGGTACTTTTATGTAACACGAACTCTGGCGCCTTCCTAACACGCAACAGTTAGTTGTTACCGAGCCTTGGCAACAACCATCATCAACTGGCAGAGAGATTTCTCTGACGCATGTTTTACAAACAAAACAATTGCCCTTGACACATTAGTTCCACTGGTGGTCTTGTTCACACTGTCCTTTCACACAGCACTAATAATATTGATAATAATAATAATAATAATAATAATAATAATAATAATAATAATAATAATAATAATAATAATAATAATAATAATAATAATAATAATAATAATAAATAATGATAATAATAGTAATCATAATAATAAAAATAATAATAATAATAATAATAATAATAATAATAATAATAATAATAATAATAATAATAATAATAATAATAATAATAATAAAAACAAAGAGAAGCAGAATAATAGTCTCCATCTTAATATTAAATTCCGATGTAAAACTCAAGTAAACTACACAGCACTGACTACGCTATCTGCTGAAGCCAGAACATTATTTTTGCGAATCTGTTTTGGTTTATAAAGATGAAAATGATCTGGTACGCTTTTTAGTATCTGAACTTCTCCGTTTCCAGCTATCTTACGCAGTGGATATGGGCATCTTTAAAATCCGTACCACTTTACCTCAAATTATTCGCGTCCCTTAATAAGTTCTGGGGAATACTCCAGTACTTTAGTTCACATTTAAATGGCATTTTTTTTATAGGATTCATTGTAATGGGTAATTTTTATTGTATAATTTTTTCATGCAAGCATGATCGGGCATAAATAAGAGAGCCTATCCCAAATGTACATTGTCGCCTAGAAGAAGAAGAAGAAGAAGAAGAAGAAGAAGAAGAAGAAGAAGAAGAAGAAGAAAATGTAATATCATCATCATCATCATCATCATCATCATCATCATCATCATCATCATCATCATCATCATCGTCACGACATTACATCTATTTATTTAGTAAGTATATGTACTCGGGTTTTGATTTTGGTGTACAACAATACCCGAGGGTGATTCATGTATATTCTACATTATTTCTAAACAGTGAGTTCGATTTATCCTATACCGCACGTACGAAGTGTTTTCGTTGGGAAAAACAGAATACATTAATTAATTGCACAGACGCTGTAAGACTACATTGTCTGTGTATAAAAGTCTCACAGTAAGATTAAATCTACACATTATAAAACGTTTTGTCAGTCGGCATTAAACTTAGAGATTTGAACTCTTTTCAATTAAATTTATATTCCGTGTCCACATTTTTATTTATTTGATGAAGAAGATTGCAAATCAACATAGAAAGCACGCGATATAATGATGATACTAGTTCTTGGGATGAAGAGTCCGGTGCCTATCTGAGATAGGATGAAATTTCTCTCAATTTGTTGGGAAGGATTCTACAGACCAGGAAGAAAAGACAGGATCAGCTTATTGTATGGATGAAATCTGACACATTCACGAAATGGAACGGATACGGACTTTGAATTAAAGCAATGAAAAAGAATTTGAAGGCTGTAATCAGTGCACTGTTTGATGATGATACTCCTTCTTGTGATATAGAGACAGATGACTTACTGCGATTAATGTATTTCTCACAGTTTGGATGGATTTTAATGAACAGGGAGAAAGGAGAGAGTCAAACATTTGTATGATTTAAGTCTGATTTTTTTCACGAAATGGCTTTAATAGATTCGACAATTCTAATACGCCCTAACATTTATTCATGTATTGAAAAAGAAACTACTGGCTCATGAGCTGGTGATAACGTGATCGTGGAAGCGTGGTGTGAATGCTGCTCGTGCCTAATCAAGATCCCAAAACTAAGCCCATGCGCAAAGCAGAAAACGTCGTATTTATTTATTTATTAAAACTTGTTTAAATAATAAAAAAACTTTTCAACTATTTAGTTGATTAACCTCCACTACAAAATTTTGAATTACCTTAATTTTAATACTAACACTGAAAGTAAAATTAAACCTTCTTACTTAATAAAATTTAGACTTGTATAATAACTAAACTTATAAAAAAAAATAACTCCAGGGATTTGATATATAGAGGAAAAATTAATTTGAATGGTGTACAAACCCCAATTTAAAATTTAATTAAATCGAAATTCAATAACATTAATACAAGAAACACGCACACAATGAAAAAATACATGAATACATAAAATACATTTTGAACTGTTTACAATAGGGGGTTCCTCATATGATGTTAATCTGAGAGGAACTACACCAATGAAACCTGATATTTGCACATCTTCATCATCATCGTCATCGTCATTATCATACTCGTCATCATCTTCATCATCTTCGTCATCATCTTCGTCATTAACGTCATCGTCATCTTCATCATCAACGTTATCATTATCATCAACATCAACGTCAGCATTATCATTATCATCATCGACAACAACTTTACGTATAAAATGGCTACTGGCCCATAATGCGCAAAAATATACTGTAGACGTACAATGAACAATCGAAGAAAAACAATGGTAATGAGAGAAATTTCGTAACACAAGCAACATTGTAGTAATAGAATTTGCAATGCAAGTATGGCTATGAGAAAGGGACGTTTAATGAGAATAATGATAATAAAATCCATAAGAATCCAGAGGGAAAATATTTGAGCAGTATACTGAGATGAAATATAATAAAATTAAATCTCTCTCTCTCTCTCTCTCTCTCTCTCTCTCTCTCTCTCTCTCTCTCTCTCTCTCTCTCTCTCTCTCTCTCTCTCTCTCTCTCTCTCTCTCTCTCTCTCTCTCTCATGAATTGCTGACAAAAAGAGCAAAGATGTGTGTGAGAGAAAGATGGGTTGAGTGAGAGAGGGTTGGATAGAGCGAGAGAGGGAGATGGATAGAGCGAGAGAGGGAGAGATGGATGGAGTGTGAGAGAGACAGATGGATGGAGTGAGAGAGAGAGACAAAGAGAAACAGACAGATTGATGGAATCTGAGAGAGATGGATGGAGTGAGAGAGATGGATAGCGTGAGAGATAGATGGAGTGAAAGGGAAAGGGGTGAATGGATTGATAGAGAGGAATTGAGTGAGAAAGAGATGGATGGAATGAGAGAGATGGATTGGGAGAGAGAGATAGAGAAATGGATGGAGAGAGAAATGGATGTGGAGAGGGATAGATAGGTACAGATGAAATAGAGAGAGGGATATATATATATATATATATATATATATATATATATATATATATATATATATATATATATATATATATATATATATATATATATATATATATATATGCAAATGGATAGAAAGATGGACAGATATATACAGATGGAGAGAGAGAAGGATAGTTAGATGCTGATGGAGAGATATGGATAGATAGATACAGATAGAGAGAGATGGATAAAGCGAGATTTAAGAAATGATGATCTGTAAAAATAGTCAAATTAACTATTGCAATATATGCAATAATTAAAGTGTAAGTAATACCGTCCATACCACTCTGGTGGCTTAGTGGTTGGAGCATCTGCCTCGGATGCGTGATGTCGCGGGTTGGAACCCGGCCAAGTCACACCAGACTTGTAAAAATAATAAAAGCTGCTGCCTCGCTTGTCGCGCAGCATTAAGAGGTTAGTATTAGAATTGGTTAAACATTCCAACAAGTTAAACATTAGTGAATGAGTTATTTGACTTTACATATTGTTTACTTTTCTTAATGATAATGTCTCACATTATCCTCCAGTATAACAATTATTTTTTTTTCCTATCTTGTTTGCAAAGCAACGGCTCGTTTCTCTCGTTTATGTGCATGTAGGACAAGTTACCCATAAACAATGTTACGGTGTCATATCTCTCAATTTGATAATCATCACTTTGGTCATAATCATAATCAGCATCATCGTCGCCGTCATCATCGTCGTCGTCGTCATCATCATCAATAAGAACAAGAGTAACAACAGAAACAATACATAATTTTGCATGTTGTCACTGAAATGCAAATAACTCGCACATATGGAATTTTCGTTCTCAATCTATTTGTTGTGTGTGGCAAACACAATAACATTTACCCTCACACAAGAATTTTCGATAAAAAAACAAGTATATTAAAAAATAGGCAAACAAAAGTAAGATATTATTGCAAATCTCCGCCAAGCATATATCTAGCCAAGAATTTGTTTTTTAAATTATCTTAGTAGAATTAGAAAATATCAATAGCAGGAAGAATTCTCCTAAAGCACTTTTGGGCAAAATATATAAAAAAAATCCCCAAAAATGAAATATAAAAATAAAGTTAGACTTATATCAAACACCTATATAGCTTACAAAATTTCATTCAAATTCCTCCTGGCCATATCAGGTTTAGAGTGATAATTAACGGACATGTGGATGAACAGGCGGACAAATCGACACTGGCGAAACAATAATATCCCCAATATTCGTAGCGTGATGGTTAAATTCTTCAGTGGTTTGCAAGGAAAAGCAATGATTAGCTTACTAGACTTCGAGTAGTAGAGCAGGTAAAGACGTACGTGAAGCATGAGAAGGAGAAGCAACTGCTCCTACCATTTTGCATGCTGATGATCCGGATCCATAATACACCTGACACTGATGATCCAGGCTAAGCACGTCTCCTCCTATAGCTCCAGCTCGATACTCATCATAGGCAGTGTCATTGAAATCGTAATTCAGTGTACAGCGACTAGACCTAATATAAGTTAGACAATTAAACAAATATAAAAACAGTATCTCTTTTGCGTCTTAATTAGTCATATAACTGATGCTTTGATAAAGGCTATGTCAGATGGGCTTAAAACACTTTTACACAATTTGTTGTATTATGTTTTGGCCAGATTGTACTGAATTTTATTTTCTTCACATTATTGAATTCAAGTAATTATTTTCCATGGAGAAACAAAAGTGCTCTAAGAAAATTCTTGAATAGTACATTTATTAAAATTTATACTGAATTCAACCTTGAATAATATTTTGTGTGATACAACAAGAGGCTGTTAACACATATGCACTTCTTTAGCTATTACAGCCGTCATCGCTTTCAATTTCAGATCTCATCGGGACTCGAACTCAGTTTCATTCAGGACTTTATTTATAGGACTTCTACTTTTAATTCTTTGATTAAATTTAGACATAGTTCGTAAAACAGCAAGCTCTTTTTTCTCATTTTGCACTTTGTATTCTATGAATATAAATCAGCTGTTAAATTTTGCAAAGCTTGTTGTCTTCACTCTTTTCTGTTAACTATTTTATCAGCATAGAATCCTAACTCTTTTAATAAAGCAAGCCATCTCAGTTTCGACTAATAATCAGTTAATATAGAACTGCCAAATTAAGTTCTAGATGGATGCGTTTTATTCTCGAGATAAATGAAACATTGTGTGTAGTGCAATTGATATTTAATCATATCAGCTAAAACACCATTTTTAATTGGCTCCGTAATAGATTGACCGTTGGGTCGAGAAATCTAAGGGTCACCTTAAAAGTGTCATAACCTGGAGACAATAAATAGTGTGTAGGAGATAAAATAAATAAACACACGCGCGCAAGCACACGTACACACAATCAAGTATTGCACATCCTCTTATTTGACAGTTATAAATATACAACATCTAGATGACACACAGTACACTATAACATGACTCTTTTAAACATGTATTTAATTAGATACGTCATTCTAGTTACTGTGGAATGATGGTTGCAACTGTTCCCAAATCAGCGTCAATTCTTCTTTTCATGCAGATTTAATAGCAATATACTTTTCCAGATCATAGTGATATTTAACAAAAGTTTCAAACCATACAATCCAGGTATATCCTCTTTTATTATTATTATTATTATTATTATTATTATTATTATTATTATTATTATTATTATTATTATTATTATTATTATATATATATATATATATATATATATATATATATATATATATATATATATATATATATATATATATATATATATATATATATATATATATATATATATATTTATTTATTGATCATCAGGGCTGTGTGAAGTCAATCCTGAACTGCTTTTTGCTGATGAAGTCCGATACGAGATGCACATGTCCTGGAGCAGAGTGTGCACTGTTGGCATGTATTGGTTCTTGACATTGAGGCCTTCTGCGTTCTCTGGCGACGGCAATTTACGTTCTACGGGCATCTTCCAAGCTTTTGCACTCATTGTGAACAGCTGCACCACGCCAACCAGATCTATCTTTGGTGCAGAATCAGAGGTCTTTCACAGATATAGAGCAACATCTCAGACTGTCCTTGATGCAGTCTTTGAATTTCTTTTTCGGTCGACCAATTTTTGTGGCCTCTAGATAGAATTCCATAAAAAAAATCTGACGTGGCATTCGAGACCTCTACATACAGATGACATGATCCGTCCACCGGAGTTTGGCTTTCATCACCACCGCTTCGATGCTGGTTAAGCCTGCTCTATCCAGCGCTTCTAGGTTCGCCACTCTGTCTGGCCATCTGACACCGACAATCCAGTGCAAGGCTCTCGTGTGGATGCGCTCAAGCTGGTTGATGCGCTTCTTGCATGTTGTCCAGGTTTTACATTCATATAGGCGGCTTGGTAGCACAACTGGTTTAGACATCTTTATCTTGATAGAAAGTTTGGTATTCCTGTGACTCAATACACGAGAGGGGAGCCGTCCTAGTGATTGACTGGCGCTGTTGATGCGTTCCCTTATCTCTTTGTCTAGATATGATGCTTCTATGGTACATGAAGTGATCCATATATATATATATATATATATATATATATATATATATATATATATATATATATATCTATATATATATATATATAAATATATATATATATATATATATATATATATATATATCTATGTATGAAAATATTTATATATTTATATATTTATTTATGTATATATATATATATGTATATATATATATAATTATATATGTCTATATATGTATATATATGTATATATATATTTATGTATATATTTATATATATATATATATATATATATATATATATATATATATATATATATATAATTTGGCTAAATGAAAACAATAATTAAAAGGTTGTTCGCATGTTCCATCTCTATTTATATAACCTAGTATAACAGTTTCTTCACTTGACATGGTATCTTTATTCACTTTATACTTAATCCTAAGAGTCTTTATTCCAGAGCTTGTTTATCACATTACATTCCCAAACAAATGCAGCATTGTTTCTGGAAAGTTTTTACAAAATGTACATTTATCAGTGCTGGGCTATTTTATTTTATACAGAAAATAAATCATTGGTAAATTCTAATTGTAATATGCAATTGAAGCCATTGTAATTTTGAGTTTCTTGTTTTTTTTTCTAAAACTTTTAGTATATATGTCAGTTCATATCAATACTCAAATTAAAAATTGAACTCCATTCATTTTCGCTAGTTAGTTTAACGCCCTTTTTAGAAAGCAAATTATAATAGTCTTTACATTCTTTATTGTTGTGAAAAATAATAGCTAAATGGAAATTGATAAATGGTCTGACCAGTATTGATTTACCTAAGTTAACGTTTTACACAAGGACGTCACACATTGAATAATCTCTTAAATGGCAAGGAAACTAGAATTGAGACCATATCCAGCTTTAAAGCTTTCAAAGTCGATCGACATTCCCTAATCTATAAGCATTTGATTGATAGATCTTTTATTGTGTTCAAACCATTTCCTATAGAAACTGGATACCTGTTCGCGGTTGCAAGGGAGTTCATCCATCATCTTGTTTTCATAAAATCTTCCTCTGCCCGGTGTATATTTTTCTGTAGTGACAGCTTCCACGCCAGTAAATCATCACACCAAAAAGCATTTGTTGTCTTTTGGATAAAGTAATCATATTTTTATCTCCTAGTAGGAACAGGTTTCTAATCTCGCATATTTCTAATTCCTATAATTTGACCAAATATCTGTGAGGGTAGAGAAATTCCACGAATCCATGTTACTATCAAAACTCAAATAAATTTATCAATATCTGTCGTCGCCAAGTCACCTTTAGAAAAAGTGTGAATCATACGGTCTCTTTAATTTCTTTTGCTTTGATTTGCATATAAAGGTGAAAAATAATTAATTTAATTCTCTGATATAATTTTGCGGAGGATTTTGTAATGAAATGAACAAATGATTAAGGTTTTAAAAATGTAAGGTTTTCAGAACTGTTATTTTGTCAGTTGGTATTAAGGATTGATTTTTCTAATGCTTTAGGCAAGTTTTAATCATTTCGCTTTCATTTTGAAAATTAATTTTATCCCTACATTTTATCCAAATCCAGCGAAACCTTTATCACTAGTGATGTAAGTTGAGATCACCCAAGGTAACTTTAACCTGTGATGAAAATTTTATGCACGGTACTTTTTGCTTCCTATCCAAACTGCGTTTGTTTTTGGCATTATCAATTTCAGTCCCGAAATCCTTGCAAAGAAGTTCAATACTTCAGCAGAGGATTGCAAGGATTTAAAAGAGCCTTTACGAATTAAAGTAGTGTCATTTGTAAACTGTGATAGCAAATATTCTGATTCCCTTAACTTGATACCGTTATTTGTTGTTTTTTATTATTCTTTAATAGTAAAGATAATATTTCTGCACATAATAAGAGGAGATATGGGGATATTGAATCACCCTGCCGACATCATCTGGATATTTTAAAAATCCTGAAAGAATGCCATTCTGTAAAACTGTCGATGACATACTACAGTAAAATGTTTTAGCCCAGTGCTTTATAGTTAGTCTAAAACTAAACAAAGTAAGAACATTGTGAATACATTTCGATGAAATATAATTAAATGGCTTTTCAAGATCAATTAATGGCAATACTCCTGGAATTTTTAACTTATCTTTTTATTGCAAAACCAGTTTGATCCTCAGATATTATTTCATTCAGAACTGGCTTAATTCTTTGGGCAATACATCCTGATGCTAATGTGTATACAATATTAAGTAAAGGAATTGGACGCGAGTTCTTAAAGTACTTCTTAGGTTTATCCTCTTGGATATGCAAATTATAATAACTTGTCTCAAAACAGTTGAAAATGATCCAGTTTCCTAGGCTTCATTGATTGTTCTAACTATGCATTCACCAATATCAATCCAGTAGACTTTTGAAACAACAGTCAATTGTGAAATCATATAATTCTCTGCTTTTGATATTTTTCATATTTTGTAAACAATCAACTGCTTCAGTTTGGATAACTTGCCCTTGTAATGTTAGAAATTGCTCTTGGTTAAGTTTACGAATTTGATAGATTTTTTTAGACAGTCCTCTAAGCTTATATCACCTACCTCTTTTTCGTCATTATTCGGGTTATTAAACTGCTCATTTACTTCCTCTAGAATATCAGACTGACCACTAATAATTTAATTTTGTGATTAATCTCATATAGTTTCTATTTTCAAAGTGTCAAAAGTATCTGGTTGGATTCTCATCCCCGTCTATCCATTTTACTCTAGATCTGCAAATACTTTCTCAAAAGTTTTCTTTTCTTAAACTTTCAAGCTTCTTCTTTATAGACCCCAATATTTCTGAATCATAGGATCTATTGGAACCATTCAATATGGAATGTATTTGCTGTACAAGCTTTATTTCCTGTTTTAATTTACATTTTTTTTATATGAAACATATGGAATAGTTGTCCACTGATTTCATTCAGCAATGTATTTAGAAAAAAGGAATCTGATATTGCCAGTGTTATAACTTAATTCAATATATTGTCAATACTTCAATTATAATCAGTTACAGCACATTGTAATTGTATTCTTTAAAAGCAAGGTTTTATTTAATCGGTAAGTGTTTATCAAACAGTAGAATGTTATTAATTTTACACATACCTTACATCTGATGAAACTATTTGAATTAAAATACAATGTTATGATGGAGTGGTCCGACCTATAAGTTCGTTCAATTGTCACTTTTCTTACATTTGGCACAAGAGAATCTGACACAAGAAAAAAAAATCAAATCTTGTGTATTTTAGATGACTTTGTCTTCTCCATGTTTTCTCTTTTGTCCTTTATTTAATATTCTAAATGGATCCACAAGAAAAGTGTTTGATTTATATTTAACAATGCATTTCAAGGAAACGGATTACTAACATTTAGATAAGCATATGAATCTAATTCGTTATCTAGAAACAAGTTAAAGTCACAAAATATAATAATAAATACTTTTTCATATTCATGTATAATATCATTTATATTATTGTACAATTATGGTCAATCATTTTTTTTGTCTTATATACATTAACTAAAGTGAAGTTCCTTTCAACAATTAGAATACTAAATGCAATCAAATTACAATCAGTATCCTTTTTACATTTTTTTATCATACTTAAAGTTCTTATTGAATAGAATACAAATTCCTCGAGCGTTGGATCAGTAATAATTTAAAATACATTCATAGCCACATTGTGCTCTAATATATAAACATTTATCCTCTGTAATATATATATATATATATATATATATATATATATATATATATATATATATATATATATATATATATATATATATATATATATATATATATATATCTTATATATTGTCTATGATAATCAAAAACATCCTTACATTTATCAGCCACAAAGTCTCCTACAGTTGTTGGCAGATAGTATTTTTATATTTGTGGTATTCATTTTCACTATAAAAGTATAAATTCGTCATGCTAGATATGCACCATGATTTGTGAACAATTGGGAACATGGTGTAAAATACCTCACATAGATTAAGACACATTACATCTAGATTGCAAATAAACATCAGTGATTTGATACATGTCATGAAAATGCCCCCCTTAGTACTCTTTCTAGAACATATTCAATCACGCAATTCAAACACATACATACACATACACATACACAACTACAGAATAAAATAAATTAAACAAAAAGAAGTTTAATGATTTGCTCGTTTGAGAGGTAAGAATCAAAATATATATGATCATCAATATCTCCTGCACTTTAGTGTTTGACACAAACATATACCACAAAACAATATGTATGAGTTTTTTGGTTTTTGGTAGAGTCTTTTGTAACCCAATGTATACCTGTACATATATATGATAAATGTAGGGATTGTTATTTGCCTTCATACCAATCTATATATATATATATATATATATATATATATATATATATATATATATATATATATATATATATATATATATATATATATATACGACAGTCGAGTCAGACAAGGCTGTCTGCTCTCTCCCACATTATTCATCATCTTCCTGGAGAGGATCGTGGCTGACACTCTTGAAAAGCATGAAGGGACAGTTAGTACTGGAGGCGGAACAGTCACCAACACGTTTTGCGATGACATTGATTGACTAGCAGGAAATAGGTTAGAACTAGTTAGCTTAGTGGAGTGTCTCGACAAAACCTCTGCAGCCTTCGGGATTCAAATCAGTGCAGAGAAGACCAAACTGATGACCAACAACACCAATGGCATCAGTAATCACATTAGTATCAAAAGTGCAAAGCTAGAAACAGTCCACAGCCTCAAGCATTTGGGGAGAATAATTGTAACAGATTAATGTTCGAAGCCTAAAGTACTATCCTTGGTTGTATAGAATACAGCGGCGTTGACAAAACTAAAGCCCATCTGGAGCGACAAGAACATCGCATTCTATTCAAAAGTCACACTGATGCACTCACTGGTAATCTCTATATTTCTCTACGCCTGTGAATAATGGATCATAAGAGCTGACTTAAAGAAAAGGATACAGGCCACAGAGATGAGATGCTTCTGAAATATCATATGCGTATCATACAAAGACCGTGTCGCCAATGAATAAATACGGCAAAGGATAAGACAAGCCATTTGGCCTCACGAACAGCTCTTGAGCTCAGTGAGAAAACGTAAACTACAGTGGTATCTGCATTTCTCATGATCATCAGGACTTGAAAAGGCAATACTGCAAGGCACTGTACAAGGAAGAAGAAAGAGAGACAGGCAGAGAAATGGGTGGGAAGACAACACTCGGGAGTACACAGACTTTACAGAGAGAGACTCACTAAGAAAGACAGAAAATCGAGAGGAAGATAGGAATATGGCTGTCCACTCTCATGCGGTGTCCCAACGGTCTACAAGAGTACGGGACTAATGATGACTATTATACAAAATTACATGCATAGATACATACATAGATACATACATAGATACAGACATACATACATACATACATACATACAGACATACAGACATACAGACATACAGACATACATACATACAGACAGACATACATACATACAGACATACAGACATACAGACATACATACATACATACATACATACATACATACATACATACATACATACATACATACATACATACATACATACATACATACGCATGCATATACATTTATATGTAATTTGATATACACATTTATCCATACATATACATACATATACACATGCATATACATACAGTTACAAATGTCACACTAAGCATATTTGAGTAGACAGAGTGACAATAAGAAAATCAAATACTTAGTAATATTAAACACCTTACTTAGCTACAGGTGAACTGCTACTCATATTTTTAATTACAAGTTAAATCACCAAGACTAGAAAACCTTTGTTTGCCCAAGAGTAGTAGTTAGAGCAATTTTCTATTTTTCCACCCCCAACCACTAAACCCCTCAAATGTAAAGGTTCAGGATAAGTAAAATTTGAAATATAAGCAAGCTGTTTGTTTAACTAAATGAATAAGAAAATGAGCAAAAAATATTTGAAACAATAGCTTAAAAATAAAACTGAAATCTCAGCGCTGGCCTAAAAATACACATTTTATATGAACATGTTGCTGCTACTTTTTCAATTTATAATTTTTTGTGCATTTTTTTTTTCATTTTCAATAATAGCTTTATAGATTTTGATACTTTAATATTTGTAATGATATTTATGATAATAATTATGAAGTGCTGTTTGTATATAAAAAAACCTCAGCACAAACATCACCCAAACTCTATTTAAAAAAGACCAATATGAAAAATAGCGTAAGTAGGAAGATCACAATTTGCAATCGAGCTTAGGAATTTATTTTATTTTAAATATTATTTAGACATATATATTTTTTCACCATGCTAGATTTCGCATTTAAAATAAAACTGAAATCTCAGCGCTGGCCTAATAATACACATTTTGTGTGAACATGATGCTGCTACTTTTACAATTTATAATTAATTATGCATTTTTTTATTTTCAATAAAAGTTATTTAGATTTTGATGATATATATATATATATATATATATATATATATATATATATATATATATATATATATATATATATATATATATATATATATATATATATATATATATATATATATATATATATATATATATATATATATATATGATAATAATTACGAAGTGTTTTAGGCATATAAAAGACATATACAAACGTCAGCACAAACATCACCCAAACTCTAATTAGAAATGACCACTGTGAAAATTAGCGTACATAGGAAGAACACAACTTGCAATCGAGCTTGAGCATTTATTAATTAATAATTAATAATTAATAATTAATAATTAATAATTAATAATTAATAATTGGAAATAAATATATTATCACCATGCTAGATTTTGTACAGTACATTCAACGAAAATCACAAGGATTCTGCATCAGTTAATCCTCTTCAATTTCAACTCAGAGGAACGAACATCGTCTCTGTATGACATGAATACTCTTCCTAGAAGGTTTCTAATACTTTTGATCATATTCTGAAATAGTATATTTATAATATATGTATACTAATGGCCTAAAGGTGTATTGTTTGTAATATAGTCGCTTCAGTCAGAAAGAAATATATGTCGCTCCAAAATTGTCAGCAGTTATCTCCTGTTTGCTGTTTCTTTCTTTCTTTGTTTTATTGTTGTGTTTTAATATCGTATCAGTGATAAATTCTTGGCATAATCTAAATCGCCCGGAGAATTTAATATTGTTTGAACTTAATGCAAGCAAAAGACACTGCCAAGATAAGAATGAAAAAGATCCACTGACAATCTCCTTCACGGTTTCTGCAGCATCATATATACTCTCTCTCTCTCTCTCTCTCTCTCTCTCTCTCTCTCTCTCTCTCTCTCTCTCTCTCTCTCTCTCTCTCTCTCTCTCTCTCTCTCTCTCTCTCTCTCATGTGTAAGTGTAAGACCTACTTATTGCCTAGCTCGTGGGCAGAAGTGGTCATCAGCCATGTAGAAAACTATTTCGTAAATGACGTTTGTGCCATATCGAGAATCGTAGATTGTGCCAACGTATGCGATATCTGTAGTAATTCAGTAAGTATTACTAAACGTATTTTATAGAGAATAAACGAAAATGTAAAGAAACCAATACACGTATAATTAAAATATGTATATATGTATTATAGGCAGGCAGACAGACCAAGATTTAAAGTAAGTGATTTATATGTTTTTATTCCTAAGATGCGTTTGCATATTATAATGGGAAATTGATGGTATATGGCTAACATTTTCACCCGATATACCTTATTTTCGAACGGTTTCTTGTCTGACTGTAAAAAAAATTGGAATATATGATCTTACCTAGATCCAGTAGCAAATTAGAACAAAGGTAAACTGCATTCATAACGAAGCTGTATGATTTTTTAACGTATCTAACTTGTGGTTGTAGCCGAGGGTGGTTATGCTATTTTAATCCCTATTTGCTCTCTGTTGTCTATTCTCACGTAGAAAAGAAAAACATCCGTGTTAAACTTTTTGCAGAAGAAGGCATCGTAACTGTTTCTATATCATACCTACATAAGTAGGAATCTTTCATCCTTCTGAAAAAGAAATGGATCAAGAATCAAAATCGCTAGAATTAATTTCAAGAGTTGAGTTGTACGCGATTCGTACACGTGTAATATGCGTGGAATCTAATGATCAAAGCAATTAAGGTATCAGCTGCCCTAATTAATCATCAAAGATGATACTCATCAAGCTCTTCTAAATGTCCGCTGATTCGAGAAATTGAAGATATAAGGACATTTTCAAAGTTTTGTCGCTTTTCTAATCTCTCATTTTCTTTCTCTTGAATTATGAGATATTTCGAATATATATATATATATATATATATATATATATATATATATATATATATATATATATATATATATGTGTGTGTGTGTTTATATATATATATATATATATATATATATATATATATATATATATATATATATATATATATATAAATTTAAACAGTATATTATAAACATTATTTAGCTTTCATTCAAGCTAAAGAAATTACCGGTTCATTATGAATGAGTGTAAATTCGATAACTGGTTTTGTCCATCAGTCTTGTCAACTCTTCATGGTTTGAAAAAAATACTTTTTTAAAACATTTACATTTAGCGTCTTGCCTAAAATTTGAATTGGGCAAATATAATGATTAAAAATGAATGCTGAAGTGGCAGACAGTAAAATGTAAGTGTTTTGGAATGAATTATATGTTAACGAATAAAGCATATCAAAGTAATGTCTGTTGACCAGACGTTCGGAAGGTTCAAGCGCGTGCTGCTCGTCCATAATTATTTTCATCCCAATATTTTTGTCCCACATGAAATACGAAGCATAATGAGAGTACCAAGCCAATCATTTACAGAACAACATGCTCTCTCTCTCTCTCTCTCTCTCTCTCTCTCTCTCTCTCTCTCTCTCTCTCTCTCTCTCTCTCTCTCTCTCTCTCTCTCTCTCTCTCTCTCTCTCTCTCTCTCTCTCTCTCTCTCTCTCTCTCTCTCTCTCTGAAGTGGATTGGCCTGTAGATTATTCTCCGCCCATTTAGTATAACCAAGCAAACGTAGCCAGTCAGTGAAGCATATTGATATCTAAGTAGATTGAAGTTCGTGCAATATTCGGTTTGAGTTTTTAGGACGAGGAGGTTATTTCCTTGTCTAGTAATAGTTTTCATATTTTGTCAGCAAAGCTGAAAATAGGAATACAATCAAAAGTTTACTTTTAGCGGACACTTGCGAGCAAAATATTGCATATTTATTTTATACCCATTTTCTCTCACATGCTAATTTCACGTAAATGTAAATGATACAATGGTATCTATAATATATATTTAAATATATTTATAATTATCTACAATATATGTAGATCCGCATCAACCCAGTAGATCAGATAATTTAAGGTTTTACAACATTCATAACCTTCTCGGTTAGACTAGCATCATTGGATGCATTCCAGCAATCAAATTTCCTCTACTCTTCTTTCCTCACAATAGATGGATACATCCCAAAGTAAAAACATTGCCTGCACCCTTAACTGCCACTAGATGCATCCCACAGCAAAGTGAATACATTTACAAGTCCCCTCTAAAACAAATGTATTAATCATACAACAAACAAATTTCTTATATTATTCTCCTCTTACGACCAAGGGATGTATTTGGCAGGGAACAGATTGCCTCCACTGTTCATAACTCACTGCCACTGGAATCATGTCAGAGTAAAAACGATTTTCGCATCTAGTAACCAATCTTGACACTCAGGAGGTCGCACCAGGCCTATTATATATCACTATTATCTTCTATATCACAGACGGAATTGTGTGTGTGTTTGTGTGTGTCTGTGTGTGTGTCTGTGTGTGTGCCTGTGTTTTTGGTATACGTGCGAGGACATGATATTGATTGCACACCAATATCTTGAGGATGTGACAACATTTTAAGGACTTACACTTCCGATACTGGTTGAGAATTATCATAACAGATGTACCACGTGATATTGTAATAAAAGTCCTCACAAAGTAGGTAATGTGTGAAAGACAGTTACACTCTATGTTTATAGTACACACAATTTGCGGTCTTCCTCTGGAGCTGCACTCGTATGCAAACGCTTAGCGAATCAGAAGGCGCCTGACTTCAGATCGTTTTCATCCAAACAGGACATCGCTTCTATGCAATGTCTCTGTATTATTCATATACCGATAAATACAACTCGTAAAAGAATAACTATTAGTATTTCTAGTAATTTGAATTTATTTTTTTTTTGCAATGTTGGTAGAATGATGATGCCTTCAGAAAGTGCAATATTTTAAGCCCGGTGCGTGTTTTTGGCGCGTTATTTGGTGTGTTCATTGATTTCATTGCTTCGAGGCTGAAGACGTTTAACTCTTGGACGATGGCAACACGTACTGAATTAAACTGGCAAGAAACTAAAAGTCTTTTAAAGTTGTTTATTATATTTTTTCAAAATCTGCTGTTCGTTTTTTCATTGGTTATCATCCGTAACAACTTTTTATCCGTTTTCGCAATGAAGTTATCTTGATCACAAAACACGAGATCTCGGTCCATCAGGAAGTCGGTCCAGAACAAAGTCAGCCCATTACAGATTTGGAACACATAAACTGAATTCAAAAATTTCCCCATAACATACTCGATCCATTACATATTCGGCCCACTACGAAGTCGGCCCTCTTATCATTTGATCTTACATGACTTCGTAACACAGAGACCAAATTTTGTTTTGCTTGTGAGCTTATATGGCGTTGTAAAACAAAATCAGTTTTGGACCCAGTTATATATTGTTTGTGCCTTATAACACCTTTTGCTTTTAAACAAGAAATGTTTAAACAAAGCATCAATATTCTGCCTTACCCTTCAATTTGTATGACTTCATATCACTTGATGCTATATTAAACAATCAACAGCCAGTAATATCCATTTCGAAACAAAAGTTTTTTTTGAACAAGAAATATTTAATCTAAATATGTTATTTGATAACTAATTAGTTCATAATTAATAAGTATTCAAATATTCCGGCTTTTATCAACCGTGAGAAGAGCAGCCACAATCTTTTGTCAATGTTCAGCCAACACACACACACATACACACAAACACACACAAACACACACACACAAACACACACACATACACACACACAAACACACACACAAACACACACACAAGCATACACACACATACATATATATATATATATATATATATATATATATATATATATATATATATATATATATATATATATATATATATATATATATATATATATATATATATATATATATTCCCAAAATTAAATGACCATATCAACGCATCCACGGGAATGGACCGTTGTTTGGAGAGTTCAAGAGTTATAACTGCCAAGACCTCTGCATGCGATTCATGCAACTCATGGCAAAACAGAGTTTGTAATACAGTTTGTGTTCATTGGAAATTAATAAAATATATTTAATACCTTTACCAGTATATTACGCAATACAAAATAGATCTGCAATTAATACTATAGTTCATTTTTCAGTTAAGATGGTAAAGGATTACCAGAGTTTGATCTGTTTTCGATATTTTAGTATTGTTTCATGATTTTTTTTTTATTGAAATCTATTCATTTGATATACGTTATATGTTATGATGCAGGTACTCTCGCCAGGTCAGGAATCATATCAATTGCTAAGATGAAGTAGATAAGTGGTGATAAGTATATTTGATTAATGTGTCAGAAAGGATCGTTAAATTACATAGAATAAATCGTAACCTTCATGGCAGTCATAAATATCAGTCTTTTGCGGTTTATCAACTTCAACACCATCACACCCCACATGCATCAAAACAGGAGAAAGACCAAAAAGAATTAAACGGCAATACTAATTTTAATATAAGTTGAACATATATTCTGAAAGAATTAGATTGCCAAAATGTCCAGATGGGTTTATATAAAAAGAGGTTATAGCTAAGGGAAGGCTCTAGGTTTCCTGCATCTTTTCCCACCTTCATTCACATCAAAGCAAACACTAAATTGCATATGGATGACGGACATACAATTTACACTTGCGACGAGTTACACACTAGATATCATGGTCGACATAGTTTAAGTTATTCAACAGTTATTTTATTTCAAAGGTAGAGGATAATGATGTGCACACGGTCAATGTATAAAGTTTAATGTATTAATATTGTTACCTGTTTATAGGTTAAAATTTATTATGTGGATTTTACACATGTAGGACATGTTACGAGTTACCTAATATTGAATATAGTTCATGCGATATATCCATGGTTTGTCGAAGCGTCCAGCATCTTATTAGGAAGTAAACGATATGCGGGTTTTCTGGAAAGGAAATGATAAGGTGCTAATTGCCTGAATTGGTCAAGTACTCAATGCAAAAGAAATGAGGAATACTTAAGATAAATAATGCATACGCCTAAGAGTTGTGTTTATGTCGCAACCAGTATCTTTGTATCTTTGTATGCACTAATGTCAAGTATATTATTTACTAGAAATGTAGGACATGTTACGAGTTACCTAATATTGAATATGGTTCATGTGATATATCCATGGTCGGTTGAAGCGCTTAAGGAGTGAACTATATGCGTGTTTTCTGGAAAGGAAATGATAAGGTACTAATTGCCTGAATTTGTCAAGTACTCGATGCAAATGGAATGATGAATACTTAAGATAAATAATGCAAACGCCTAAGAGTTATGTTTATGTCGCAACCAGTAACCTTGTATGCACTAATGTCAAGTATATTATTTTACTAGAAATTATTGAATTTTTAAAGTCTTGTGGGATGTTAAAGCAAAGGTGTGTTATGTAATGTTATGTTTCAATCAACTGAATATATAATGTTGCATAATGGTTTATGTAATCAATGTTATTATGGTATTATCACAAATATGTTCTAATTGCAATCTAGTTTGTAGCAAATATAGATATTCTTCAAAAGTGTTAAAAGATAGATACAATCCGCAACAGAATTTACACATACATAATGATACATACATGTATACACACATGCATTCATACATAAATAACATATATTCAAAAATACGTAACATACATATATACATACATGCATATATACATATAAACATGCATATATGCATGTATACGTACATACATACATACAGAAATGCATACATATGTAAATACATATATATGCGTACGTACATACATATATACATACACATGCATACATACATACATACATACATACATATATGCATACGTACATACATCTCCTCAGGTTCATGAAGACTTCCGCAGACCAAATATGTATGTTTGTTCTATCCTAAGAAAGTTTAGGCCTAATGTTACATGGGCAGGAATTTCTTTCTGATTATTATCCGGATATGAGATAAAGAAAAAAGACCAGAGTGGACGTATTCATCAACACATCAGTATTTAATTGTATTTACCATTATATAAATATAATATGGAGCATAAACATTAACTTCTGATGGGAAACGTTTCGTTTTTATTGTTTTAATTGTATTGTATTGTCGTAATTCTACGTATTGTGCCTAATACGACTGTATGAAGGGACGCATGCTCTACGTTATGTTGATGTGCTTTTGTACTATTTATTCATGTAAATTACATGAAAATTTATTGATATTGTATTTGTTCTTTAATAAATGTGCCCATGTATAGAATTGGTGATATGCATTGATAAGGAGACAATATAATATTTGCATGAGAAGATACAGAAGATCATTAGTCAATTAGATTACTTATTAACTATGTGTATCACCTTGGCATTTCCAGCTCCCTTTTTACTGTTTTGCAGTTTTGAAAATAATTTGCCTTGTAAATGACAAATTATTTTATTCTTGTAGGTTTTGCACGCATGTTATTAATGTGAATTGAACAATGCACTTTCCATCGTCTGGTCATTAAGAAAATAGAATATTCTGCACATGTCGTCACACACACACACACACACGCGCGCGCACACACACAAACACACACACACATATGTATGTATATATATATATATATATATATATATATATATATATATATATATATATATATATATATATATATATGTGTGTGTGTGTGTGTGTGTGTGTGTATATATATATATATATATATATATATATATATATATATATATATATATATATAGAGAGAGAGAGAGAGAGAGAGAGAGAGAGAGATAGATAGATAGATAGATAGATAGATAGATAGATAGATAGATAGATAGATAGATAGATAGATAGATAGATAGATAGATAGATAGATAGATAGATGTGTGTGTGTGTTTCAAATTTCTTATCATCAATATTTTTTTACGTAAAAACAACAGTGAAAAATATCCCACTGTCATCAAGCACTCTGTTGCACTTGATTAATCAAAATATGAATGAAGTAGTCGAATGTGACCAGACTACGAATACTGGTGATATAAAGACATACACAAATAAAAGTAGTTAACAACATCAATAATTCCAATACACTTGCTAAAAATTTCTGCTGTAAATTTATAATGTTTATTTCTTCAGATTTTATGTCTTAATTACTGATATAAAATATTTTATAATCGTTTTCATTTGCTTTTTTCTTTAGTTTGGCATAACTGTATCATAAGAGATAATGGTAACTCTAACCTGACATTTTATGTGCTGGACGGCCGACTTTACTTGTACAGAGCAACATATACTAAGAGTTAGGTAACTGCTTCAAAACTACTGAAGCGGTGCGCTCACATCTAAGGTCCTACCAACGACTGAATTAGTGATTATTTATTGTTATTTATCACTAAAATTAAATGTAAAAGTATTGTATGTTCTTTTTAATTTTTCTTGTGAACAGTTTACTCTTGGATTTAAATAAAGTAAAATCATTTATACTTAATCGTGCAGAATAATTAAATATTACTTGTTGTTGTATTTATTAATACTAATATACTTCAGTCAAATTAGTCCTATCTTGATTGTGAAATATTCGGCACCTTAAATGTCATCAAAATCTACCACACGTACATTGTTCATCATATGGACTTTATTCAAGTACTAAATTGGATCAAGTTAAGAGGAAGTCAAATAATTACTGCTGGCAAGTAATAAATATAAATAAAATATTTATTTACTCTTAGCGTGGGTTGTTTTCCCAGATGTCAAAATGAACATTATAGTATACGAAGAGTATTTTGCTCTACCTTGTTGTAACTTTTACAAAAAGAAAAATTTAAAAAATCAGTTAGGATAGGAAAGAAACCACCGAAAAATTAATTGTTGGTTTTTTTAAGGTTGAACAGTTTTCATTCTTCATGATACATTGTATACCCTTAAATAAGAAAAGACTGTGTACCCGTTAAGAAACAAACCTGGTTACTTGTTTAAGCTTCATTTAGTGAAACTTGAATTAACGGGGGGGGATGACATATCATATGTATATCAACATGTAATAGTGTCAGAGCGCTTTCACATCAACGTGTATATTCCAGCAGAAAATTCTCAAATCTGGAAAACTATATTGCTATTTGTACCTCTACTCTTCCACACAAAGCCCTGATGAACTTTATTCTAATTAGGACTATTCCATACATATATACAGTAATCAGCGGCAACTGGCTAAAAAACAGCTGCGAGACTGCAATTATATTTAACAGCTACCATATTGTTTACATAATGACAACATATTGACAACAGCTTTATTGAAAAAAATGACTGTATTTGTAATATTTGTTTCAATGATGTTCTGATACAATGATGCAGAGCTGTAATCTGCAGCATTATTACATATGTCATCTCTCTTCTGTTATTAGCACACAATTGATAATTGCCTATTTTGGACATCCTTAGCATTCAACTGTCCTGTGCCATATATATATATATATATATATATATATATATATATATATATATATATATATATATATATATATATATATATATATATATATATATATATATATAAGTATGCTTATTCAGAGCTAGGAGACGTTTAGCCATAAATATATGGCTCATGCACTACCACAGTTATAATAATTTGCACTTTACACAAGTCTACTACACCTTGTGCCACTCTTACAAGTCTACTACACCTTGTGCCACTCGTAATATATGCGAGAAAATGTGTAGAAAATGATGTACCAGAGTAACATCAGCAGTAAATAGAACACTGAAGTTTACTGGGAAAATGAGACAAAGAATTCACTTTAGCATTTGTATAGATTTTCTTATATTTATAACCATTTTGTTTTCGGTAGAACTTTTGTCTCATAAGTAAAAATACTCAGATTTGTGGAAATTAATGATATTGTTATAATAAAACTGATTACTTATAACAATTACCTATCAGATTTATCTTACGAACCATTTTAAAAACTAATGGACAATAATGAAGAACCATCTAAAAATTGGTTACAACAGCTTCCTATGGAACCTTATAAGCCATTATTGTATTACTGATATATGTGTTCACTGTCTGTCACATGCCATCACATGTTTTAGGCACAGGTTGGTTTGCTCATCGACATATTTACGATGGACTTTGATGAGAACTTTACTGATTCAGAATAGGTTAATTAGTGAAATGGTTTTTTTTATGGCAAGTATCTTTCTGTCATTAAGATTCCCTCTCCAGAGAACTGGGAGTCTGTGACTTTGGGTCAAAATATTGGGTAGAATGATACTGTTACAGTATCTGCTATTTTTAGACCATAATTTCTCATATATAAAGCACATTAATTTAGCTGCAACACATGGTAGTGTTAGGAACGATTTAGATTACTAAATTTTAGAAGACGCATAAAATAAGATGCCCTTGAGATTTTGTAATAAATGATCAATTAACTATGTAGTTTAGAAATTTATTGAGAACCCATCCTATGTATATAAAGAGAGCATACCTTGTTATAACAGTAACATGATTGTTTCTACTTTGAGATTTTTTATCCAAACATTCTGTAGAATCAAGTGAATTGTGCAGTTTTTATTACACGTATAGTATTTAATATATTATTAAAATTAGCTTTATTTGAATCTTAAATTATGTTCATGAATTAAGTAGTTGTGGGTAGAGCGGAAGCCTCAGTTGCTGCAGGTTGTGCGTCCAAACCGTGGCCAAGTCATTCCAAAAACGTATAGAAAATGGTACCAACATATGCTTCACTAGGCGCTCAGCATTAAGAGGTTAGTGCCAATACTGCTTGGCCTGATGTCAGAATAATGTGACTGCAAGACCAGAGTTAGGCATATTCGACCGATTTGGCGTAATCAGGCCTTGCGCTTTACTAGTTTCAAATAATATATTGTTGCGCTTTCCACATCAATGACTTTCAAATTATAGGATGCTCTTCTCGTTATGAAAAATAAATAGTCAATAACATTGACTAAGATATTGGGCACGAGGGATATTAATAAAGAGAAAAATGACTTGTTTATTCGTGTGTTTTATTCAAATTGTTTTGCTGGTTTTAATTTTCAATATGTGTACAATTATTTAACAAGTAGCGAGTTAACTACATGGAACAACTCTACGAATCCACTTCAGTCCATGTAGAAAGTATATGCCAGTTCAAGTAATATAATGTGGATTCCCCCTACGTAACTGGGGTACACCTGTATGTGACGTTCGTCCTTCGGTGTCTATGAGGACCATTCATATCAAAGATTCACTTGGGGTGGGGTCCGCAGATGGCTGATCAGTCCAATCAGGATTCCGGAAGAGTCTGTTGCAGTGAGGACATGGATTTGCAGGTTGCTGACTAGGACATGCGGTACTGCTTTTACTGGATTTGTTCAGAGCACGTTTTCAGCTGCGCCTGCTAGACGATTTTGCTCAAAATCTGCCGCACATGCATTGATTTGACTGCACCAAGCAGAACAATCAGCAACGACACTTTCCCAGCTGCCAGAGTCAATACCAATATTCTTCAGCGAGACATTGAGTGTGCCCTTGTACCTCTTCTGTTGACCTCTGTGAGATCTCTTAACCTTGCTGTAGCTCTCCATAAAACATCGTCTTGGGTACGCGTTCTTCCTGCATGCGGACAACATGGTCATCCCATTGGAGTTGTGCTTTGCACAGAATGGTGTAGATGCTTGAAATGCCACCATGAATGACCTTATCTTGCCATCTGATCTTCAGTAATTTTCTCAGGTGGTTCAGTTTTTTAACATGGCGGCTATGCGCAGTCCATTATTCAATATTGCTTTTGTTACTAAAATAAGATCCATTATTCAAGTTTGTAATTGTTACATTTTTACTGCTCATCCCCTAATTTATCTTTTATTTTTATCAAATTACCATTATACACACCATTTATATTCCCTGTTGTTCGGTCAACCTTATATTTTCACCACATCATTGTTGTGTTTCTGTATTTTTATCACTCTTGGGTAATAAACCTTTATGATACATACATTTTATTATATAACCATTTTTGTGGAGCTGTATAGCCCTACAGTGCTGATGCACCATAAAATCCACAATCATCCAACCAACCAACAGAATAATTTCCAATGTCATAATCTCTACCAACACTGCCACTACCTCCTTTACTGATTGGTAACCCTTTGACATAATTACTTTTTTAGCTCAAGAATTGTTGCTATAATATCAACAGTTGCAAAAATAGTATTAAATTAAAATCTCTTCAATGGCACCTTTCATTTTGTTTTACTTAATCGTAACTATTTTTTAATTTTGACTGTTAATAATATTTTCTCTGAAGGTACTTTCCTTTTATGTAAAATGTCCACTCGTTTACTTTAATAACTTTGCAACAAAAAATTTCATTAACTTTTATAGCCAGATTATGTTCTCTAAAACTATTTTGTCTTTCATTTTCTTTATATTGTTGTCAAGCATGTCTAGATGTTTTCTTTGACAATGTGTTTTTATTTTCAGAAGCATTTATGAAACCTTCTGTATCTCTTGATCATAAACAATATACAATTTTCATGTCTGGTCCTATTCCTTTAGCTTTTCATTTTAAGAAAGCTTTATCCCTATATTTAAATTTTCATGTATATCTGCTATAGGAACAAAAGATCCTAACAAATACCATATGTTTCAGCACCATATGTTGCCTGAATGCATTATCTTTAATAATTTGAATTTCTCTTCGTGGAATATCTTCTACTGTATCCATTTATCTTTTAAGGCATTGAATTCCTAAACTTACTTTCCCCCTTTACTAGCTACTGTTTACAGTGAAATGATAACATGTACGGGTTACAGTTACAGTTACAGTTACAGTTTTGGAAAACTGAATATCCAGTAAACCATACTCTCCTTAATACAAATTTGTTATTTTATAGGGGTAAAATAAGTTTCAAGTCAGCTACACTCTTTTTAACTGAAATGGTATATAACATCTTGTCTGCATAGCTATTAATAGCTCTTTGTTAAACCATTGTAGTAGGACCAGTAGTTGCATCACTGACAGGACCATGAGAAATGTCTTCAGAAATATCAGGTTTAGGATCAAGCTTATCAGTGGTATTCAACCATGTAACAAAAAACAAGTGTTGCTACATTAAACTATTTAAATAAATAAACTTAAAAAAGAATTAGAAATATCAGAAATATCATCAGGTTTAGGATCAAGCTTATCAGTGGTATTCAACCATGTATCAAAAAATAAGTGTTGCTACTTTAAACTATTTAAATAAATAAACTTAAACAAGAATTAGGTTTGTCAGTTTGGAAACATGATAAAAAGGGATGGGTCAGATAGGACTTAAGGACTGAGGCTTTAAGGTTTTTCGAACTGCTTCACTTAATATGAAGAAATAAAGGAAGCAGGAATTAATTCAACATGCAAAGAAATAACTTGGAAACACCTATCCAATAGGGAGCTGAAACAAATTAATTGGATTTAAATCAAGCATGCATATAAATGTTTTGTACATTTTGATTGGCTAAAGTTTCAAGGTCATTGTCAAATGCAAGGAATAATACCTCTGATGAGTAAATTTCATACAATTGATAATTTTAATGAATTACAGTAATAGTGGAAAAAAGATCACTAAGCAAAAAACAGAAATATATACTGTTGAAGGATTTTATCATTTATGCTTGGATTATCAATATCAGCATTTGACAACTTTAGAACACTTTCAATTTAAAAAGTGAGCAAATTGAACACGTTCTAGAAAACTAGGACCTAGTTACTATAAAAATCAAAAGCTATTTAAGACATTTGTAAGTAAAAATTAAGTTCAAAATAATTTGAACGCAACTTGAAAATAAATTTAAAAAGTGCTTAGGAGCCAAAATAGCTTGAATGTAATTTGAAGACAACTTGAAAATAACTTGTATTTAACTTGGACAAAAAGAGAATATAAAATCTTGATGGTAGCTTGAAAAATAAATTTAAAAGTAATTTAAATATATGATTAAGAAAACTATAATTTATATGCAAAATAAAGTAAAGGAAGCACACAAAATTTTCAAAATAAAACTAAAGAAAATATAAACGTTAAATCTCTAAGGATGGTAACATCACAAATGTTACAAAAACTCTTAACTTACCTGAACTTGAAAAACAACACAGACAAAACCCACAAATTTTAAAAAGAAAAAGAAAAATTAATATGTCTTTTCACAGTATGGCTACATTTCAGAATTTACATGTTGTTAAAATAGGCTACACCATGATGGACTCAATAGTTTGTTTAGTTGTTGCTATAGGAATATGTGCATATAAGGAACTAGCAAATGATATCAAGCATACTTTGCAATACAGTGAATACATCATAAACTCTGTAGCAGTATAAAGAAATCATAATTAAATTTGATAAAAATTTAAATTATTGCACAAGTGATACTAGCAGCATAATTGACACTATTTATCATGTGACATTTAATTTAAATGTTACTGTGAGTACAGTATGCTTTTGAAGAGGTTATTTAATTTTAAAATGTTTTCAACAAATAATATTGATATGGAAGAAGAATTATAATTAGTTATTCCAAATTCTTTGTGGTCAATTTAAGATTAACTGTCTATTAGCAAAAAATATACTAGCACACAAGATAATTAATTATTTAACGAAACTACTTAACAACCAAGGAGTAAATAAAATGATGATGAGTAATAATGAAATTAAAATGATTTAATTACAGAGAAAGAACATTATTGGGATATAATAAAGAAGGATAAAACTAAATATGTTTTGAAACTTTGTATGGGTTGTAAGGCATGTGTTTTTGGTGAAACCAATGTTTGCAGCTCCAAATTTACAAGTTGTTGGAATAAACAACCAATCAATTGTTTAGTTTGTATAGGTCTTGTTGCAGTTTTACTATGCTTGTTTCAAAAGTTTTAAAACAAAAATGTTATGATGCTAAAAATATATTGGAATCACTGCTTTAATAAGTTGAATACAACTGTAGTATTGTCAAGTAAAGCAACAAGTAATAATAACAAAGTCAAGATGAATTTGATATGATATTTACTGAATACAACAAATAGATGGGATGGGATATTTTCAAGAATAAATAACTGAAGAGGTGTACTTTAAACATGGAATCAGAAAATGTATCTTCAAGACTTTTGCCAGATTAATATGCTTCTACTAACTGGAAGACACTAGCTAACAGGTTTACAGCTAATTCTACTTACATCATTGTGAAAGAACAGTCTGAGAAAGAACTATACTTTTCGAATCCATCTGATCACAGAGATATTAAATTATACATTTCAGAGAATAAAATTTGTACTTCACTATTATAATATTTCAAATTACCACCTCCACCCCACCCCCAAGATATTCTTCTATATAACCAATAAGAATATTACTGTACCAGAAAATAATCATAAAAGAAATTTTCCATTCTGTAGATCTGGTTCAACTTTAGACGTAACTCATTATTAACTATTATTTACTCTCTCATGAATCCATATATTGTCTGTCTTTTTATTTTCAAACTAATAAAAACTTAATTTATTGCTAAATAATGCACTGTCAAACAATGTGCCCCGCTTGTCCCTTACAACAATATCAAACATCTGAGACTTCAAAGCAAATGTTCTGGAGACAACAGAAGAAGCTTCTGTATTATAATCTTATAAATATGTTGTTTTATTCTAATAAATCACTTTCTGAAAATGTTGATATTCATGGATCATTCCGCAAATGACAACACAGCTTATGTTGCCATGATCTAGGAGTTTGATAATGAGAGATGCATTCATGCTAATGACATGTTCTTCTATCAAATTAGTTGAGTTTGTTACCACTCTGATGACCACATTTTCATATCCAGTTTACCCATTTTCTAATTCAATATGATTAAACTTAAAACATAGACTAAACTGTAATGAATATCTCATGAAATTAATAAATGAACATGATAATAATAATAAGGTGATCTTAAATCTGATTGTCCATTCTCTGAAAACCACATTCTGATTTTGATCAAGCTTGGAATATAAGTTTATAACATAAAAGTCTTACATGAAACTGATAATGAGCTAAATCCATGTGTAATACCAAGCTGACCTTCAATCTGATTGGCTAAGCATGTTGCTATGCGGAAACCATGTTTTTGATCATTTTTATGATCTGACATGGACAATATGCTAAAATCACAAAGATTTGAGAAAAATTAAATTATTATGCAACCCTCTTGCATCCAAATTCCTGAGCTTATCACTACTGTCAAAGTCATATTTCTGATCTGATTTTTATCCAACATGGATTATGAATTTATATTAAAATATCAGAGCAGTATGATAATGAGCTTGATCTTGATCTGATTGGCTGAGTTTGAGCTTGATCTAATTGGCTGAGTTTAATCCGATTGGCTGATCTTAATCTTGGTCTAATTGGCTGAGTTTGATCTTGATCTGATTGGCTGAGTTTGAGCTTGATCTAATTGGCTGAGCTTGATCTTGATCTGATTGGCTGAGTTTGAGCTTGATCTAATTGGCTGAGTTTAATCCGATTGGCTGATCTTAATCTTGGTCTAATTGGCTGAGTTTGATCTTGATCTGATTGGCTGAGTTTGAGCTTGATCTAATTGGCTGAGCTTGATCTTGATCTGATTGGCTGAGTTTGAGCTTGATCTAATTGGCTGAGTTTAATCTGATTGGCTGATCTTGATCTAATTGGCTGAGTTTGATCTTGATCTGATTGGCTGAGTTTGATCTTGATCTGATTGGCTGAGTTTAAGCTTGATTTAATTGGCTGAGCTTGATCTTGATCTAATTAGCTGATCTTGATCTGATTGGCTGAGTTTAATCTGATTGGCTGATCTTGATCTTGGTCTAATTGGCTGAGTTGGATCTTGATCTGATTGGCTGAGCTTGATCTTGATCTAAATGGCTGAGCTTGATCTTGATTTAATTGGCTAGCTTGATCTTGATTTAATTGGCTGAGCTTGATCTGATTGGCTGATTTTGATCTGATAGGCAAAGTTTGATCTTGATCTAATTGTTGCTGCTTTAGAATCAATATCTTTGATGCAATTAAGATCAAACTTGGAATACAGGCTTATGTGATCAAAATCTCGCACAAGTTAGAAAAGTCCACACATAAATCCTGTGATCTTGCATCTGATTTGCTAAGCTTGTTATCACATGACTGTTTTCTTGATCCCATTTTGATTTAACATGTTAAAATAAACTTAAATCATGAACTCTTTTTTTGGGATGTGCAACACATTTTCATCCGGTAATGCAATATTATAACAACATTGATGGTTCAAAGTGAAATGATACTAAAATTTAAAGGCGATGCATTAATATTCAACAATGTTGAATAAATCCTGGAAACTATGTCAGTGACCCAGCTTAGTGAACCAATGGCATTTCAATCCAAGATGCACCCAAATGGCATATCTTGTGGCAAGAGATAAAAATTATTGAAAATTAACCTGTTCGCCATTTATAAATTGAAAAAAAAACCTGGAAAATAGGTCAGAGAAAGCCATTTTCAGCTTGAGAAACACCCTCATTCCAAAATACACACAATTTAATGTTTTATATGAATAAGTTTTAAAAAAGTAATAGAGACAACCTAAACTGGGCAAGTGGATCATATAAATAGCCACTTCATGAAGCAGGGATATTCTGTTCATTTGAATTGAGTATAGCTGTGACTGCCTATGTCACACTTCAAATTTAAAATTTCAGATGACCCAGGCAAACACTTGTGGAGAAAAAGAAAACATATTTCAGAGCAGTATTCCCAAAGCTCAAAAAAAAGTCAAAACAAATTTTATATATATATATATATATATATATATATATATATATATATATATATATATATATATATATATATATATATATATATATATATATATATATGTATAATTATGAGACTATATAATTTATATTGAATACAGTTTATGCTGCTAATGAAAAGACGAGAATGTAATGTCTGCTTCCAATGCAATTTTGGCTGAAATGAATTAAACTACAAAGAACATCTCTAAAATCAAATGAGCCTCTCTAGGAGCTTATGTATTAATTTATTTATTGTAGTTGACTTTTAGAAATAAGCTATATACAAGTTTGCTGTCAGTGCTTTGTAATATAATGCTGTATAATCTTTTGCCCAAATTGTTTTCAATTCAAACTGGTGTACAACTAATGCAGTTCAACTTCAACTATACAATTTTTGGGGCACCAGACAGATGCCCCTTCCACTCAGCGAAAACAAATTTAAAATTTTGTTTTTGTGTATACCCCTTGAAGGTGTTGCAAGTGTATTTAATTATAGAAAAGAACTTTCAAAACCCAATTTTGTGTGAGGTATTTTTGTTTCTAGTTTATTTAAAAGATGAGTTTCCCTCTCTGATTTTAATCACCAAATTGGGAAACTTCACCTTTTTTTTCAGTATTCTTTGCCAAAGGTCCCCTTGTCCAATTTATGCTATTTGTGTATTGCTATATTGTGTTATGCTATAGATATACATGTAAGGACAGCAGCATAAAAAAAAATTATTCTTGAGTTTTCCTAATAAAACTTGGATATTCATAACCTGGAAGGATTTTTTTTTATGTTCTGAAATTTAGAATTTGGAATTTTGCATAAGAAATGGTGCACTAATTATGAACTAAAATAAAGCCTAGTGTTTTAAATGTGTGCTGTATTGTGTGTTATTTCTTATTTCTAATTTCGAAGATAAGAGGATGGTCATAAGGCTAGTCTTGAAAGAAGTCACATGTCTTTGTTTATTTACCTGGCATGTTTCCATGATCAAAGACCTAGCTTCATTCCATACACTCATAGATTAAATCCAAAGTAATGGTCCAAAAGAATGGTATTTGAATATGCAATGAGACTCTGTATTAGTCACTGCTTGTTTTATGGAATCAATTTACCTGTACTTATTTTCCCCTTGTTTTTGTGTATTGTCTGTCCATTTTCTGCACATGAATTTTTCAAAGGCTCTTCCACCAGCCTTCCCACTTTGCATAGTTCTCTGTGGTATAGCCCGGTGGTGTTTCTGTCCCCTACTTCATCCATGTGCAGATTCCCTGTCCCTATAGCCTATCTATATTAGAATTTTAAATGTTCAAAATTTAAGAAAAAGGATTTTTTATATTAATATATTAGTAAAAAGGATTCCATCTATTGAGGATTGATTAGTGCAACAACAAAATTTTTCTGTGACAGCACCATTGACCTGTACTCTTGCAGTTACATCTCTGTACTGAATTTCAGTCCATTTTTGATAAGTTTCACAGAAGCAATATTTTATAAGTACTTTTTGCATATAATTGTGTTCAATTCAGTCAAAAGATTTCTCTTGATCCAGAAGTACCATGGCACCTCTCTGTCCAGTTTCTTTAAAAAATTCTAAATATTGTTTTGAAATTTCATTTCCTTTAGCCCCACACATTTGATTTTTATTAATTATGGATCCCATACACTGTTTCACTCTGTTAGCCAGTATTATACTTAAAATTATACAGTCGTTGTTTAGGAAAGATATGGGTCTCCAATTTTTTAAATCCTCTTTTTCTTCCTTTCCCTTAATGTATCAAAGATATTAATCACTACTGAATTAGTCATTTTATCATTTTTTAAAAGAATATTATTGTAGAAAGATTCCATGATCAGTGATAACTCATGTTGGAGTTTTCTATAAAACATTATGATTTTTTCTCCCCCCTCCTAAATTCTTTTCTATTAAAAAGTTCCCTAGCTTTTGTTTAAAGTTCAAAAAATTTGCCTGCTCTAATCTGTTCCCTTGTTTTCCTTTTCCATAATTACCTTTAGTTTTTTCCCAAAGAATTTGCATTCCTTTGTCATTTTTCTTTTAAATTGTAAAAGTATTTCCTCTTCTTATTTTTTTTTCTAATTATCCTAACCTTCTACTAAAACTCAAATCTATTTTTTTTAAAAGATGTCCCATTGAAGCAGTATATCCTCCCCCTCAGTTGTACAAACCTTATTTATTATTACATGTAGCTTTATTTCATTGGTTAATTCTTCTTCATCCAGAAGTCTGTTATATATATATATATATATATATATATATATATATATATATATATATATATATATATATATATATATATAGAGAGAGAGAGAGAGAGAGATATATAAACTAAACTACAGATTTTAAGTACTCCTAGCTTGTCTTTCCTGATGATAATGTCATTGGAAGTTAGATCCCCCACCCTTTCTATATTGTCACTCACCCAGTTAAAGACCCCACCAATTATTAATTCCTCAATAGAAAATTCACTTAAATATTTGTCAAAATTGTCAATAAATTCATTTTCATATTTCTTGCTGGAAAATATACATTTATTACATTAATTGTATTAACTTGATATGTTTTAACTTTCTATTTTCAACCAATTTAAACACTTTTTGTTTTTAATTATTGTAGCTATCCCCATCTTTTACATCATTATTATAAAATTATTTATTAAAATGATTGCATCAAATTTCCCCTCTGTATGAGCTAATAGTTGTTTGGGTGAAACAATTATGCATTTCCTGGATAAAATGATACCATAGTTGAAATTACATAATTTATCTATTTTATCTTTATTGATACCATTTGTATTTATTGGAAGCTTGATTCCTCCATTTTCATTATATCCCAGGTGGCTGCATCTGTTAACTTGTTAATAATCTAATTAACTAAAAAATAAGTAAGGTTCCTAGTTAAAGTATTTGATAATTTAAATTTAAATTATTTGGTTTCAGGGGGATTGCTTGCCCCCTCTGTTTCAGTATTTATTTCTTTTTTGTCACTCAGATTTCCTATTTTACAAGTAGTCATTTCTGTTTCTTGTCATTTTTCCAGTTCCTGTTCATTATCACTGTAATTGTCTGTGTCCATGTCTGTACCTTTATCCATGTCATTGCCTTTGTCCATCACTGTATCCTCTTCTCTGCCTGAGTCTCTTGTCTCCAAATCAGTTTATTCCCCTTCTTTGTTTGCATTTTTCTCTCATCTTCCATTTTTTAATCCTTTTAGCTGGTATGGGAGTAATGGAGATGGATGTTAGGGGATTCACCCCACTTTCCTCCAATTCCTTTGGACTTCCTGTAGAGGAGTCAATTATTTTGCCCTCCTCCACTAGCAGAAAGAATTGTTTGATTCTAGAATTCTTTCATCTAGATTTTTGCCTTTTGTTGTGTAATGTGTTGTAGTTTTGAAAGGACTTTTCCCAGCCTGGATTTTGAGCTGAGTCATCTACTGAGTCTCCTAGTTCTGATTTTTTTAAAAAAATTTCATTGCTTTGAATTAAATCTGAGGGAATTTGTGCGGGTTAGTTCCCTTTTCTTCCTCTCTTACTTGTTCCAATAATAGATCCACAGCTTGATGGATTTCATCCATTTTTTTTTTTCATTTAGATTTTCATTTCCAGTTACTTGGACTATCTTGCTGGCATAAGTGAAACCAGCATATGTGGTCCCGGGCATAAAGGTTGGGCAATCTTTGGCTGCGTGTCCCACATTTCTGCATTTGGAACATTTCCTGTCCTTTTTGCAGCCAAAATACCATGCTTTTATTAAAAAACCCATCACATAAAAATGTGATTATTTTTTTCATCTCTATTTATAGAGACATTGTGCACCATTTTTAACCCTGGGAAGCCCCAAACAGTTGCCATTCTATGTTGCCTGATTTTTCCCTGGAGCTTTCCTTCGATTTTTGAAATCACCTCCTCCATTTCAGTTACTAGCGGCAGCCCTGATGCAAATAAGTTGATGGGCCTTGCATCCATTTTTCAAAAGATTGGGGAGTATATACTCTGGCCCTCTCCCCTCTTACATTTAAATATTCTCTGTCAATAAGGGGCATCTGAAAGTCTTTAGGGTATATGACAAACTTGTTATATCCGGTATTTTGGATACCATCTATTTTATATATCTCATATTGATGCACCTTTAGTACTGTGAGAATGTCTGCTTGTCTTGCTCCATTTTCAATGACCTCAAAATCCATTGTCTGACACCCTTCAGGAAAGCTTTACAACATGTGTTGTCAATCTCTGTTTTGAAATAGGTATTTAACCTGTTACTTTGCTTGTTATTAGTTACAGTTTCTAATTGTGCTTGAGCCATTGGTGATGTTTATTGTAAATACAAGTCACCTCTGATTTAGAATAAAGTTTGATGATAGTGGTCACACACCACTAATAACCTTGACCTAGCTGTAAAGTCACACAGGTATATGCAAAACTATATGTGAACAATCCTTGGTATAGATTGGTAATACATAAATACCTATGCCTAAACTACAGAAAGCAACTGAAAATTTAAATTGATAAATACAACAAATAATACAAAAATACAAAAAGGAACAAAAACCTTGTCTCCACAAGGACACAAAAATTAAAATGTGTCCACTAATTGAAAAGGAAAAATAAAAAGAAACAGTGACTAATCCTTGTCAAATACTTCTCTACGCAATGTAAAGTGTCTAGACTCAACTGCATACATCTACTTTGTCTCCCCAGCTCAGTAAATCAATATACATTAGCCATAAGATGGAATGTATCATGTGGTCATATGTCCGTCAGAAGATGGTGTCTAATGTAAAAATCTTTTGCGAGTGTCCAATTTGCCGATTGAAAACTGTACAAATTCCATTTGTTTTCATATAAAAAAATAAGCCTTTTGCACAACTCACCTTTGTTTTTAATGGTTGTTGGCTACTTTTTAATACAGTAATTCCTCCCTATTTAGTGAATATTTTTCTGCCTGGCTTGCTGTACTCAGAATCACTGAACTTAATAATGTCTTCCACTGTTCTGATTCCAAAGTTTTCTTTCCAATGTTATTTCTGTCCTTTGTCGTTGTTGTGGATTAATGCCATTTTCAGCACATGAGAGGCTATAAATGGTGGCCAGTTTAACTGGTGGAGGAACAACTTGGAAAAACAATGGGAAAAACCACTGACACACAGAAATTTACTGGCAATCTGACTCACATACTCAACTTGGCCCAGCTTGAGGCTCAAACCCATTTGGTCCTTTACAATAACAATGTTGTTCATTTCACTGAGACTTCTTTCTACATCAGTACTGCCATAAGTAAAGCATCAAAGCTCTATTAACACCTTGTTTCATATAATGTCAAAGCTCTATTAACACCTTGTTTCACATAATGTCAAAGCTCTATTAACACCTTGTTTCACATGTCAAAGCTCTAACACAGGTTTTCATGTACTGTCAAAGCTCTATTAACACATGTTTCAGGTACTATCAAAGCTCTATTAACACCTGTTTCAGGTACTGTTAAACCTCTATTAATACCTGTTTCAGCTACTGTCAAAGCTATATTAACACCTGTTTCAGGTACTCACAGAGCTCCATTAACACCTGTTTCATGTACTTATCAATTCATTCCTGTGTTTACAGTTCATTCTAATATACACTCCACTCATCAATAAAGTTAATAACAATATTCTCTTCAATATGTAGGTGCATTGCTAATATCACTGCTATTACAGAATCTTTATTAAATCTTATAGTGATAAACAAGCCAGTGTTTAAATAGGCTTATTTTCAAATGGAAGTTCTATTGATTAAGTCTTGTGTTACTGCACTACGGAATGAATGGATTCCCAGTCTTCAGCTTCATAAAGTTCCTTCCTCACCTCTCCAAGAAAAATGTCTTGATCATTCAGATGTTGTCAGTGCAAATTTTAAGGACTTTCAGATTACCTGTTATAGTGACATTGACACTGTCAATATTAACAACTCTTCGCAAAACGGCATACACCAACTTTCCCATTTTACTGTATAGAAGGTGTACCATTGGTACATCTGCCAGACACCACCTGAAGAAATTCTCAAACAGTGCTGTAAATGACAGCAAAAATACCAATTTGACTTTCAATTGATATTAGATTGTGTCATTTTTTGCAGCCTTTTGATGTTGATATTTCTTGGCAATGCATTAAAATGCTCATCAAATCAAGTCATATACACTTATATCTTCTTCCATTTTGCAACTTAAGATTGCTGTGCTTTAAGATCTTTGGTTTAGCCTTCAATGTACACCTATCATTCATGAATAGTTAACTCACCTGATCTGTAGCAATATATTAAGCAGCCTCTTCAAAAAACAACGTATAAGCTTAAAAAACACTTAATACTGTTTAAGACCTAGTGTGAATAAAAATCAAGTGGATAACGAAATCTGATATTAATTTATTAGGCTTATAAATGTTACAGTACAAGTGCTATCATGTGTATATTGAGATCTTAGAAGCATGTTTTGAAACAAAAATGAATGATTAAAAAAATGAATGAAATTTGAATGCATTGTACAATTATGACTGGATCTAAAAATCAATTATCTTCAACCTGACATTAAATTTGCATGAGTGAACACCGATTTTCCGTGATATTTCAGGATCAGATTCTTTCCATTTTTGGCAACATTTCAGCTGTTACAAGCTATGACATAGTTTTAGCTGAAGCAGAAGTACAAAAACAACCACAAATGATGTGATGACATCATCATTGTCTGTGGCTGTATTAACTTTATTTACTGAAATAAAGCAAGAAATAATAATTTGCTGACAAATGCTCACAATTACATTTTTACCATTATTGTAATTATATTTCAATTTATTGTAAATTCAAATATACCTTTTCCATTTTATGCATCTGCTATTTCAATGAAGCAGGCTTCTAATAAGATGAAAAAGCTAGAGTTCTCTCCCTCTAACATTCTCAAAAATGGAATACCAATTATACCAGTAATATATTATTCTAAACCAGTAACAACAAAAAGAAACAATGTACAGAAGTGAACAAAATGCACTTCTGAGATCATAAACAATAACTGACTTGACAACAGATGAAATGTCAAATACAAACAGAATTCAAACATAATATAAATGGAACACAAATGGATTGCAAATGGAACACAAATGGAACATAAGTTGGCAAGATTGATTGTTTTAGGCAATATACCAGCGATAATTGATGACTGACATGAACTGATTTAAAAACAAGCAATTTGAGGATTTGGTTTTAAAACATACTCTATAATTCTGAATTTACTTTCATCAACCTCATACCCATCAACTTTTCTAAAGAAAATGTAGGGAGACAGAATTAAAAAAATGAGAGATTGGGACCTAAATTTGGGATGTTTTTAACAGCATCTCTTAAATCTCATTTTCACTAAATATTAACTGACCTTCCGAGTCTAATACACATGAAATTCTCAAACAACACGCTTTTTCTTCCTATGATGGGCCTTATTTTGCACCAGGACCTGCCCTCTTTTAACTATTCAGGCCAGCTGTGACCAAACCGGCACATTAGCTAAAGGTCAGTTTTAAGTAAACAAGTAAGAAAGCCAGTGTGACTAATTAACAGTTAATCCTTATAATTGTAATTATCATATGAAAAGGACGGGTCCTCTGACATAATTCAAAGAAACCATGTTCTACAGTTTGTTATGTAAGCACCAGCAATTGATTGGCAAATTCAGTATGCCCTATTTTGTTGTAGCTAGTGGTACCAACACAGTCTGAAACTACCATACATATCACAAATATTTTTCCCACGTTTTATATCCCACACAATTCTATATTTTCAATTCGAAAGCCATTTAATAGTGTTTCCTAAAAAAAATCTAAATTAGATTTTTGAAAGAACATAACTGCATGGTATGTTTCTTCATCTCTTCTTTTAATTTAATAATGGTTATTAATGTTTGTATATATCGTACAGTAATGCCAGGTGTTCATTTGTGTAAGTTTCTTTGGTGGGTATGGAAATGTTACACCATCATTCTAGGAATTGAAACTAATTGCTGACAAGTATTTGATTGTAGTTTACGTTTTGTTGTGGTTTATTTTCCGATTTTAGTAAGTTAAAAAAAAATCATAAATTGATATGAATAATGTTTAAACTTAGCATTCTTTTTACTGAAAAAATGTTCTTGTATTGTAATAATAATTATTTCATCATAAAAATATTAGCAGGTAATAAAATGGAACATGGCTTCTGTGGATTGCATAAGATATATCTATTTTTTTAGGAGAAATGAAATTGACAGACATAATATAGTAATCAGGAGTTCTTGGCAAAACTTGGGAGATATTATGAGAAAGGGATGTAGTAGTAGAATGACCCCAAAAATCAAGATATTTTTTTTCCCTGTGTAAGAGTTGACAGGTATGGAACACTGATAATCAAAAGCTTTATTACTATTTAATATTATTCTTTAGTTCCAAAAATTGTAAATGTTTCTGCACAAACTGAAAGAATGGTAGTGCAGGAGAAAAGTATTTGAGCCTTTGAGTTTAAAATATTTTCTAGGTGCACAGACACATATTTGCAACAGTAGATTTATTATTATTATTTTTATATAATCAAACACAATTAGATGTTTCATACATACTACAAGTATCAAAATATCAAAGCAGTACAAAAAAGGATTTATACAAAAATGAAGACTGTACTCAAAAGATATCCTAAATTACTTGTACAGCACATGAAATCTTGATACCCCAATGCAGCAGCTCTAACAAAACACAACACTTAAACCAGTCCAATTCAGTAGGAAAAATGGATTAAACACAACACTTGATCTAGTCCAATTCAATAGAAAAAATGGATTAAACACAACACTTGAACCAGTCTAATTCCAAAGGAAAAATGGATTAAACACAACCCTTGAACCAGTCCAATTCAATAGGAAAAATGGATTGAACACAACACTTGATCCAGGCCAATTCAATAGGAAAAATGGATTGAACACAACACTTGATCCAGTCCAATTCAATAGGAAAAATGGATTGAACACAACACTTGATCCAGTTCAATTCAATAGGAAAAATGGATTGAACACAACACTTGATCCAATCCAATTCAATAGGGAAAATGGATTGAACACAACACTTGATCCAGTCCAATTCAATAGGAAAAATGGATTTCCATGATCAGCCAACGACTTATTTGCCAGAAGATCACAGGTTTTGTTGTTTGCTGAGGGACTTAACTTACAAGTAAGTATATACAGTACATGTTCCATTCAATGTTAATAAATTATGCAATCTTATACAATATGATAATGCCATATAATTAATCTGCACAAACAAACAACAACTAATGGAAACAATATAAATGTTATGCTGACTTGAAAGATAAATAAATCTAAGGGTAACATGAAAGCAAAAATATAACAACAAAAACAAAAGAAAAACAACAAAATATTGCAGTAAAAGAATAAAGTGCACAATTATCAGATAATACAATATGTTTTACAACCATCAGGTTATGATCATTACAAACATAATATATATAATACATTACAAACACATTAATAAAAGAACAATAGATTATATTCATTTGGCAGATAAGAAATATTATTATTACAATGTTATATTATTCTTAATGTAGAAATAAATTATATCTCTTACTATGAATCACAACATGCTATAATGATTCACATAAAAATGTCACTTGTGTAGTTAGAAAATATACAAATATTTAATAGTGTTCAATTATATACAGCATGGTAACATTCAGCAGAGAGTAAATATGAATAAAAAGGAAAGCTGCTGGATGACTCAGATCTTAACTGATCCAGCACATGGTGTATTGAATTATACAGCATCACCATATAGAGCAAAGAGTGAATATGGGTGCAAGGAAAGCTGCTGTAGAACTTTGATCTCAAATTCTGCAGCAACAACACCATCATCAGTGACCATTTTATCTACTGCCTGAGAATAAAGAAATTATTCAATATGTCTTGACCCAGAGTACATTTTTCCTAAGATCACCGAATCTTGTGGTGGACTCAAAAGTTACAACTGACTGGTAAATCTCACAGTAAACGTCACACACATTGGCTGAATTAGTCCAATACAAACAAATTCATATATTCAAAACGCTTCTTGTAGAGAACTTGATAGAAACAGTAATCATCATCATCATTGTTATTTATTCAAATTCGGTAACACATTTAATAAGTATAAAATGAATTTCCCCTAAAATCCCTCTGATAAACATCATGTACAGCAGACCTAAAACAACTTTTAAATAACAAAGTCATGAAATCTAATATATACATGTCAATTGCAAAGAACACATAGACATAAAGAACATCATTCGGGACATCAGGGTAATAGAAGTGCTCAATGTGTACATACATGTGTATGCATCCATACACAAAACTGCATATTTTGCAATGATTTCCATGACACAAATAACCCTGAATTAAAACAAGCATCTTTGAGATATATGCACAGAAACAGCTGTTGTATATACTTATTTTAAAGTCAATTTCAATTGCAAACAAAAAAGACCCTGATCTGCCAGCAATATAATGTGTCGGCAGATCTGAACCTATGATATTGTTCTACTGGTTACTCTCAACAAAATGCATTGAGCCAGATCTGCCATCACATAATGTGCTAGCAGGTCTGGGTCTCTACAATTTGCAGTTGGGCTCAACTTCTAAGCAAGTATGTACAGTATTTGGACAGACATGTTTGCCATAAAGGTTTACATGTATCAAAACAAAACATACTCTGTGTTTACACAGAAAACTTAGTTGAGTATCATCGCATCACATTACACTATTTATGATAGGGCATTTTTTTTCCAAAGATACCCTAAACATACAAACTTTTTTTCCTATCTGTATTTGCAGTACACATTAGTATTTAAATGAAAACACAAAGTTAATGGCATTTTGGAAGGCACAACATTTTAAAGTATTTTGACTGAACTGCAGATGGGGTCTATTCCAAATTGATTCTTCATTTTGACCTAACCTGACAGTCATTCAAAGCCTGTACTATCAACTGATTTCTAGTAAATTACTAGCACTTAGGTACCTTACTATGTGACCTAGAAGCTACTATAAGCAATAAAACAGAATGAAAATAATGTAATAAAAACCAAAATGCTGTAAATTCACTTATTTTCACTGTAACTTAAATTTATCACTATGAGATGAGGGTCTTTGTGTTTCCAAAGGACAATCATCAATATGAGATGAGGTTTTCATGTTTCCATAAGATGATCATCAATATGAGATGAGGGTATTCATGTTTCCATAAGAAAATCATCGATATGAGATAAGGGTTTTCAAGTTTCCATAAGATGATCATCAATATGAGACGAGGGTATTCATGTTTCCATAAGATCATCAATATGAGATGAGGGTATTCATGTTTCCATAAGAAAATCATCAATATGAGATAAGGGTATTCATGTTTCCATAAGATGATCATCAATATGAGATGAGGGTATTCATGTTTCCATAAGATGATCATTGATATGAGATAAGGGTCATCGTATTTTCATAAGACAATCATTGTCTGTTGAATCCTTAAAATCCACAGTTTAAAACAACTATAAAATCCATGAAAATTTGTACTCTATGACAATTAGTACCCCACAAATAATAGTATCTTAAAGTTAACAGTATGATGTAACATGCACTTGCAGTCCTGAAACCACTTTCACTTATTTACATTGGTATGTAAATTTACCAATTTAAGATAATGGTGTTCATGTTTCCAAATGAAAATCATCAACATGAGATTAGGGTCTTCATTTATTCCATAAAATTCTCATTAATATGAGTCCTTAAAATTCACAGTTAGAAGCAACTGTAAAGTCTGTGAAAACTGGTACCCTACAACAATCAGTACCCTGCAACAATTGGCACCTTCAACAATTGGTACACTGCAACAACTTGCACCTACAAAAATCAGTACCCGATAAATAATAGTAACAGTATGAAGTAACATGTATTTGCAGTCCTGAAACCCATTTCTGCCAGTATCTTGTCCACTTCAGATATCAGAAAATTCCTCATCAGTGTACTTTGCAGCAAGGTCATTTCTACCTATACCCTTAAGTGCCGCAACAATACTAGTTTTAGTCAAGCTGCCTAACTGATTCGAATGAAGCAAGAGCTGGTATATCTGCTCCTGAATGTTGTCACTGTGGTCAATTCTAGCCTGTGCTATTTGACTTTCTGCAACTGGAAATAAATCACATGATTATCTATCTTGCACAAGAGATTAAGTATTTCACATGATAGAAAATTAAAGAGACACAAATATACATGTAGATTTGGTTCCACCCAAAAGTATTTACCATATTAAAGGAAAAAAGTGGACTGCAACATGTAATGATATATACATGACATATTTACAACCCAATTATCAATTTTAATAAAGGATTTAATTTATATCATGATGTAATATATCATTTCTAATTGACAAATTTCATATTTTTACTATAAAATATTTCAAACATAATCAAGATATACAAACAAAAAGATGTAAGCATTATGAACTTTGGATTTGATGTTGATTCTGATGATGTAATACCACCAGCAGTATTTACTTAATAAAAATATACACTGTGCTTAAAAAAGCACAATTTTTACCTTGGGCTCCATTTAATTAATATAAAGATTTTCTTATTAAAACTCTCTAAACATTTAACTCAAAAAAATTGTTAAACAAATTTACAACAAATAAACATATGAGCCAGATACTAACCACCTGACTTGGATAACAGATGAACATTCACTAAGTAACCATATTATTCAGCATTTTACAAAAACAACATTGTGTAAACCCACCTCTCATGTTGACTACATATTTTATTATAGTCTAATACAAATTACTTCCGGGGGCCCTGAGTGGCCAAGTGGTCTAAGCTGTCTGTTACGGATCACTGCCATCTCACCTCTATCTTCATGGGTTCAAATCTAGGATTCAGAGAATGTGGATATGTGAGAAAGCTTGCCAGTAGCTTCTCATGGGTTGGTGGTTCTTTCCGGTGATTTCCCGGTTTCTTCCTCGACCATTAATACTGGCTGCCATGAATAACCTATCGTGTGCTGACAAAATGGTGTTAAGCCCAACAACAACAACAAATTACTTTAAAAGAAAATGGCGTAATTATTAGGCAAAGATCTTATTCATGATTAAACTCACTCCAAATCTTGCTAATACAAACCTAATTTCTAAAGCTCATTTTAATATCTAATGAAAGTTATAATCTTTAGTAAGATAACAAGGTGAGACAATTGGATGCAAGACCACCATATCCTTATTCATTTATAGAACCTAAGACCAGGTGAAATAAACTTTATATACTATTATGTGCAAGGTGACCTTGTTAATAGGCATTTATTTCACTTCTTTCAAACTTTAATAATTTAGCTTTTCTACTATCTTTTATATTGTAGTAGTACATGCTTATGTTTATTTTTGGAAAGGTTTATCTCCCTCACATTTCCACTTGCAATGCTTTAACTTCACTTCAACTTGACACTATGTCACTGGATTTGTGCCAACATGCTGTTAAACCATGTATGTATGTATGTATGTATGTATGTATGTATGTATGTATGTATGTATGTATGTATGTATGTATGTATGTATGTATGTATGTATGTATGTATGTATGTATGTATGTATGTATGTATGTATGTATGTATGTATGTATGTATGTATGTATGTATGTATGTATGTATGTATGTATGTATGTATGTATGTATGTATGTATGTATGTATGTATGTATGTATGTATGTATGTATGTATGTATGTATGTATGTATGTATGTATGTATGTATGTATGTATGTATGTATGTATGTATGTATGTATGTATGTATGTATGTATGTATGTATGTATGTATGTATGTATGTATGTATGTATGTATGTATGTATGTATGTATGTATGTATGTATGTATGTATGTATGTATGTATGTATGTATGTATGTATGTATGTATGTATGTATGTATGTATGTATGTATGTATGTTATGTATGTATGTATGTATGTATGTATGTATGTATGTATGTATGTATGTATGTATGTATGTATGTATGTATGTATGTATGTATGTACCTACCTTAACCTATCTACATACATACATATATACCAGAGGATGGTGGAAGGGATGGGGGTTGATGCTAGAATGATTTTATTTTGATAAAAAAATCAGAAGGTTGAGATACCACAACTGTGAACCATTTTGTCTCTGGAATGTTGAAGTTTTGCATAGATCACTAAAAGTGGTTTTTATTTGATTCAGCACATTCAATATGGAAAAGGTTGAAAATGCTGAATGTATTTAGAATTAGCACTTCTGACATAGAAATGGCTAAAATGATAAAAGTGATATAGAATGAGCACCTTCAACATAAAAAGGCACAGAATGCCTAAAGTGGTTTAGAATAAGCACATCTGACATGGAAAAGGCAAATGATTTTAATGGTAGAAAATATTTTGAAATAAATCATTATTTAATTTTTTTAATTTTAATTTTAGACAACAACAAGAAGTACTATTTAGACCTTTCCTTGAGGTTCATCATCAAATGACAAAAGACTTAAAAAATAATCCATGGAAGATATTTCTGTACTCAGGTTAACAAGAAGCAGATGAACAATTTTGCAAGTTAAAGTGTTTGAAATTTTGGAAAATCATCCTATTTCTACCGTATGATTCACAATTAACACCTGCAACATAATACTCACTCATGAGTCAAAGTCAACCAACCAAGATCTGCCATTGCATAATAAGCATACAGATCTGGGTCTATGCAATTTGTTAACAGTAATCAATAAAACAATGGCATATCAGTTTCTTTATCACTTGCAGTCAGACTCAACATATAAGTGAGTATATATATATATATATATATATATATATATATATATATATATATATATATATATATATATATATATATATATATATATATATATATATATATATATATATATATACACCTTCCTTTTAACGAGATCAAAGCATTTCCGGTAAATTTTAAAACTTTATTAAGCTAACTATGAGTCAATTCACATACTTGTATTTGTCAATAAGAAAGTAGCAGAAAATTCAAAAACTTGCTTTTGTCAACAGGAAGTCTAGATTCTCATTCACAATGAAACTGACCTGGCTTCATCTGACACTTTGTCAACTATAATATCAAGACTTGCTGTTTGTTGCATTTTCAGCTTTGGAGGTAGGAATGTGTTCATTACAGTCTGCAAAGTTTAGTTCTGAAAATCTGAAGGAATTGGATAGACAAAATTGTTCTGCTATTTATGCTTGTTTTCTGTTTATTCTTTTCATGCATGTTGCAAAACAATTCTTTGAATGTTTTGTCACATCCCAGCCATGAGAACTGGTCTAACCACTTGCTGTTAAAACATGCCTAGTTTTCTGTATTTAAATTTTCATTTGTAATATCTTTATCTTAATTATAATTATTTTTACTGCTTGTTGAATATATTTAGGATCTACAATAAAGGGTAAGTGCTGTGTTTGCCTGATTGACTTTTACTTTCCCATTTATCTCTCTATCAATACTTTTATTTAAAACAATGTACCATAGGTATTTCCTGATGCAATATGGAGATTCTTTGTGACACTGGAGTATAGACATGGTAGTATATACCATACTTTGCTTTGTTGATGGAGGTTCAAAACTAGGACTAAAGAGGACTTGTATACTTGAGGCTCCCTGACTCCTGCCATGCAAAGATTTTCCAGTAAATGCTTGCTTTATCAAATAATGTGTCTGGAATTATTTGATTTTATAGTTGTTAAGTTAAATAAAAAAAAACTTAATAAGCATTAAGTTCATACCTACAAATGTTGAACCGGAATAATTTTGCCATCATTCAAAATATAAATAGTGTTAGACACATCAAGCATATATAATGGTACACACACACAAGCATGTGATATGATGCTATTTACCAAATTTGATCAAAATTAGATCAGAAATAGTCTCTAGCATGGTAATAAGCTAAAACAATCTGAGTGAAGACCATCTTACTAAAAGGTATAGATCTCACTGAAGACCATCTCACTAAAAGGCATAGATCTCACTGAAGACAATTTTATTAAAGGCATAGATCTCACTGAAGACCATCTCGCTAAAAGGCATAGATCTCAATAAAGACCATCTCACTAAAAGGCATAGATCTCACTGAAGACCATCTCACTAAAAGGCAAAGATATCACTGAAGACCATCTCATTTACAGCATAGATCTCACTAAAACCATCTCATCAAAGGCATAGATCTCACTGAAAATCATCTCAATAAAAGGCATAAATCTCATTGAAGACCATCTCACTAAAAGGCATAGATCTCACTGAAGACCATTTCATTAGAGGTATAGATCTCACTGAAAACCATCTCATTAAAATGCACAGATCTAACTGAACACCATGAAACTGAGCTGAGATCTTGACAAGACAAGTTTAAATTACAAATCACACCAGATACATGGCTGTCAGAGTGGTAACAAGTACATATGTTAGATTCAGATCAATTCTTAAATAAGCATAAGGCTTGCTCATTATCATATTTGATTATAATCTTGATGACATAAACACATATTCAAAGCTGGATTAAAACTGGATTAGATAAATAACCTCCAGAGATGTAAATAGTACTTGTTAATGGATGGTCAATGCACAAAATGAATGACAAACAAACACAAAGGACGGCATCATATGCTCATTTGACCTTCAAGCCAGGTTAGATAAAACTGACCATGTACCAAGTCTGAAGTGTACTGGCATTAAACAAAGCAAGCACTCCCCAATCCAAATCAATCATACCCAGCCACTCTAAATATAAGCGACAGTTACTTAATGCACTACAAAGTCATCAGATATATTACTTAATGCACTACAAAGTCATCAGATATATTACTTAATGCAATACAAAGTCATCAGATATATTACCTGATGCCATACAAAGTCATCACATATATTACCTGATGCCATACAAAGTCATCACATATATTACCTGATGCCATACAAAGTCATCAGATATATTACCTGATGCCATACAAAGTCATCACATATATTACCTGATGCCATACAAAGTCATCACATATATTACCTGATGCCATACAAAGTCATCACATATATTACCTGATGCCATACAAAGTCATCAGATATATTACTTGATGCAATACAAAGTCATCAGATATATTACCTAATAATTCTCTGAAGAAGAATACCCAATTGTTAGAGATGAGATCCTTTGACAATTTGTTCAACAATAATGAAGGAACACCTGAAAATGAAACAAATAGTAAGTATTTAATTCAAAATCAAAAACAAACAAAATAAAAATAAACAACAACAAATCTAATTTGCCTGATATCTTTAAACATTTATTCTACTGTAGACATCACTGTCAGTTTAACATTAGAAATAGGTCAGTGTGATCCATTGGATGATTTTCAGTATACTGCAATTTGAGTGATATCAGTCATATAGGCACAGAGATCATCTAATACTTGGATAAACCTAAGAATTAGGCTAAACATAAACAAATCATCATGATTTAATGTATGATACAATTTAATTTGAAAATCTTTCCATCAAATTTGGTTGACAGAAACCTTCAACACTATAAATTGGTTATTTTTAAACACCAAATCTTATAAATATATTTCAAGCCTCCAATCCACCTGCATTGTTTTTGTTTTCAAAAACTGTTTAACAAAATCTCTAATAGTATATATATATATATATATATATATATATATATATATATATATATATATATATATATATATATATATATATATATATATATATATATATATATATATAAAGATAAAAACAGATTACAAGGTTATATTTTGTATGAGTGTATGAAAGATTTTATATATTGCTAAAGAAAAGCAATCTTTGGAATAAAATGTTTCTTCAGTAATACATACCTTATAATAAAAAATTAAGACAGCATGCACCAGCTCACAAGCTTACTAAGCACATCTTTTGAATTGCTTTGGCAATAAACATGTCTGCTTTCTTAGAGAGAAGTCAGATATGATTAGTCTCCCTTGGAAGAGTAATTGTTGCCAATTACTATCACCCTTTGGTTGCTTCTAGAGGAAAAGTACATCCTCATCCATGAATGTAGCTGCATGGCTGACTTGGAATGGTGCACTCATAATATGATTGGGTACATATTACTGAAGAAACATTTTTTACTCAAAAAATGCATTTCTTCTTTAAATACATTAAAGGTAAAGAAAGGTATGTCGTCTTCACCAGGAGTTTCCCTAGTCCCTTAATGTACAGACTCTGAAATAAGTAATTTTAACAAAACCTGCATTTTCTTTGCATCTCAGCTGTGTACTTTACATTTAGTTTTCATTTTATACATCAACTTTTAATGTAATAAGATGAAGCCTCTATTGCTTCTATTTCTTTTCATTTTTGCTTATTTGGTTGTTGTTGGGTTTAACGTCATTTTTCAGCACACGATAGGCTATTCATGGTGGCCAGTATTAATGGTGGAGGAAGAAACCGGGAAATCACCGGAAAGAACCACCGACCCACGAAAAGCTACTGGCAAGCTTTCTCACATATCCACATTCGCCGAATCCTAGACTCGAACTCAGGCAGACAGAGGTGAGATGGCAGTGATCCGTAACAGACAGCACTTAAGACCACTTGGCCACTCGGGCCCCATTGCTTATTTGAACAAAATGGATATGCATTTAATGAAGTTGATTTCCTATGTTAGTGTAAAGGGAAATAACTGTAATTTTGGTACACCTCTCCCTTGATAACTCACACACATCAGGATCCACAAACATAGACTGCATTATAAACGAGGGGATGAGTTACCAAGAGACCTCTAAAAGTTAAAAAAATAATTCACTTAGACATCGAGAAAACAGTGGAGGGGGTGTCGAGGATAGGGAACTGGGCTGTTTAATGACGGAATGCTCAATTTACAATTGCACTGATAAGAATTTTTAACAACATACTTTTTCTAATGAAGTTGTTCATTATTTTGTTTAAATAAAATTTATTGTCAAAATGTCCAATGTGTGAAAGATCATCCCAACTCAGGTTTTAACAACCATCATGTCTATGTGAAAACATCTGTGTATTACATCACTGCTTTTTCTTTTCTTGATGAGTCTGGTTCCCAGAATTGTATTTAACAGTATCCTGCCAAAATGAGAGTCAAAATAGTTGGGAACTAGACTGTCAATACACCACCAAACAAGATTCCTTTTTTTAAAAAAACAAGTGAAATTTATTTTGTGAGACAATCGTCTATGTCAAATCTCAATTATTTTATTGTTCAATTAGTACAGTATTGATGTAATGATTTCATTGGAAGTTGCATTTGTTGTTATAAGGTTTAATGCCCTTTTCATGGAATTTGGCACCACTCTCTCTCTATCCATGGGAGACAACTATTGGCTGATATAAATCTCAGCAGGCAGATGAGGATCCAGTATATTTATTGCAAAAATGTGATGAACATCCTTTATAGCTTTGGGAAAGCTAGATTTGCAAGGTAGTAGATGTTCCAACATTTTATGATCAAGTAATATATTTGAAGAAGAAATGAACAATAACATTTCTGTCACCAGTCTTTAAAAACACTGTCAATGTGACAGGTATCTAATGAAACAAAAAATTGTCACATGATGAAACTAGTTGCATATGTCAAGTAAAAATAGAATGCAATTGAAACTATAGCAGTGTCTGCATACCTTTAATTATTTACATTAAGATCTAGTCAAACCCATACAAGAAATCAAAATGATAAATAGGATTATAACTGATATTAAAACATTTGCAAAACATCTACACCATAACTTTCCATTATTTGGTGTTGGTAGCTTAAATCAGAAGTGATATCAGACATGAAGTGATATCAGACATGAAGTGATATCAGACATGAAGTGATATCAGAAAATTAAGTGATATCAGACATGAAGTGATATCAGACATAAAGTGATATCAGACATGAAGTGATATCAGACATGAAGTGATATCAGACATAGAGCTTCTACCTAGGATCCTCATCTAACTTTACAGTGATTTAAAAACCTGAACATCTCCTACACCTGTCACTATAAATACAACCTGAATATACCCTAGATCTGCCACTATAAATACAACCAGAACATAAACTACATATGTTGCTATGAATACAACCTGAGTGTACACTACAACTGTTGTTATGAATACAATCTGAATATATGCTACACCTAGTGCTATGAATACAAACCAAATATACAATACACCTGTTGCTATGAATACAACCTGAATATACCCTAGACCTATTTCTACAACTATAGCATGAAAAGACCCTAATACTGTCACTACAAATAAACCCTGGATATACCCTAGACCTGTCACTATGAATACAGCTTGAATATACCCTAGACCTGACACTATGAATACAACCTGAATATACCTTAGACCTGGCACTATGAATACAACCTGAATATACCCCAGACCTGTCACTATGAATACAACCTGAATATACCTTAGACCTGGTACTATGAATACAACCTGAATATACCCTAGACCTGGCACTATGAATACAACCTGAACATACCCCAGACCTGTCACTATGAATACAACCTGAATATACCCCAGACCTGTCACTATGAATACAACCTGAATATTCCCCCAGACCTGGTACTATGAATACAACCTAAATATATCCTAGACCTGGCACTATGAATACAACCTGAATATACCTTAGACCTGTCACTATGAATACAACCTGAATATACCTTAGACCTGGCACTATGAATACAACCTGAATATACCATAGACCTGTCACTATGAATACAACCTGAATATACTTTAGACCTGTCACTATGAATACAACCTGAATATACCCCAGACCTGTCACTATGAATTCAACCTGAATATACCCCAGACCTGTCACTATGAATACAACCTGAATATACTCCAGACCTGTCACTATGATTTCAACCTGAATAAACCCTAGACCTGGCACTATGAATACAACCTGAATATACCCCAGACCTGTCACTATAAATTCAACCTGAATATACCCCAGACCTGTCACTATGAATTCAACCTGAATATACCCTATACCTGGCACTATGAATACAACCTGAATATACCCCAGACCTGTCACTATGAATACAACCTGAATATACCCTAGACCTGGCACTATGAATACAACCTGAATATACCCTAGACCTGGATACAACCTGATTTTACCCTACACCTGTAACTACTTGATCTATAGTATAATAACTGAACTGTTCCAAAACAGCAGCTAACAGTAAATGTGTATATTACTTTATAAGTAATCATTTACCAATTTTGAAAGCTCATGTATTTTTGTTCTTAAAGGTCAGACTGTTATGTGTTCAAGGTAGAATTCATCCAATAAATGTAAAGTGTGCCATCGAACTGTTTCTTAAAGATTTCATTTGCATGGTGCTAAATACAGTATGAAAAATATCCTGCTTAAAAAACAGGCCTCACAGTTTGGATTAAAATAGTTTCATTTTGAGCATGATTAGTCACTAACATCTGAACATAATTGCATCTATTGCATAATTACTAATGTCTACTGCATAATTAATTATATCAATTACATAATTAATAATACCTATTGAATAATTAATAATGTATATTGCATAATCAATTATCTCTATTGTATAATTAAAATATATATATATATATATATATATATATATATATATATATATATATATATATATATATATATATATATATATATATATATATATATATATATATATATTATTCTCTTGTTTCAAGAAGTTTCCAGATACAGGTAAATATTTTCAACAATTTTCTCTAACACAAATAAATGTAAAAACCTGTATGACTCCCTGCACTATGATTTGATTTTTCTGAATTAGAGTGGTTTCCATTTAATTTCTGAATATTTTCGGTTTCAGTATCCAGATCTTTGTACTCCTTAAGTGGCATTTCTTCTGGGCTAAGACTAATACTATTCGCAGTGGCAGAGCTTGATTGGTCTGTAAACTGATTACTCTCTGAGCTGTAAGATAAATATATATATATATATATATATATATATATATATATATATATATATATATATATATATATATATATATATATATATATATATATATATATATATATATATATTTAAAATAACATGGCATTAAAAGTATTGGTATAAAGCACTTTGACATGCAAATACTATTGCTGTATTAAATTATGATCCAAGCAAGGTGCAGTTGATTCTAGATGAATGATAAATTTCCACACACATTATTCATTAGTGATGCATGAAAATAATGATAGAAATTATTAATAATCCCAGTTTTTTAAATGAATTTAATATTGTACACATTGTCATCACAATTTTTCCTATTTCTGTTCTCTTCTACCCTCTCAGGCATAACTGACAAATTGCAGAAATTTGCAGTGAGAGAAAAGGAATTTCGGCTGGATTATAACCTTGAAATAGAAATTACACCAAATGACCTACAATGATATGGTTCATTGTAATGCTGTGTGTGCTCTTTCCTTGGGATTTATCTACAGTGTTTATCAATAATACAAAGTGATGTGATGTGATCATGATTTTTAATGTATATAAACAATTTAAATTTAACAATTGTTCAGTCATATCTCTTTGATGTCTGCAGTATGGCAGTTTATAGTGATGTCCAGCACTGGGGCATCATCCACATACATGCAGCATGATGTCCCATCCATTCACATTATCCTGATGACAGGCCAACCAGTCCTAACACTGACCTCCTAATGCTGAGTGCCAAGCTAGGCAACTGTTAGTACCATTTTTGTAAGTCTTTGGTATGACTCAAATGGGGATCATACCCACAATCTCCCACATCTGAGGTGGACACTTTAACCACTAGGCCACTGGAGTGGTTTAATAATACAAAGTTGCAAACCAAGACAACATTATGCAGTAAATTCCTTGGTTATGTGGTACACAAGACGGTGATTTTTTATAATGTTTTGTTGTCGTTTCTTAAACATACTATAATGTTGTGTGAAATTTACAAGTTCAGCATATGGTGTCATTTGTAAATTGCAATAAACCAGACTATAGCACATGTCACTAACCGCCATTGTAGTGACGAAGTCATGTGAATTGGCAGGAAGATTAACCATTTTTTAGCAAAGGGAGTAATGATGGACATACATGGTCAATTTAGAAATTTGTAATTTTTCTTCATCTTTGTGAAAACCCACACATTGCTGGTAGTCCTAGTGTCTCAGTGATAAATCTTTTGAAAGGGTTTCAGTGTAGGGTGGAGTACACTGTCTTTCCAGTTAATCTGTAATGCCTATGGCTGAATGAGGTCTTTGTCTTAGTAAGTGAGAATTGTTGTCTGATTCAGTTTTTATTTCTTTTGTTACAGTATTTCACCAAGCCACCATTTGTTTACCCAGTTGCTGATGGTTGCAACCTTTGTTTATCCAGCTATAATGCTGGTGATTTAAACTTCATCTAAAAAAATGTATTGTTTCTTGATGAGTTAATTATTTTGGGGACTTTTATTCATAAGTAAATAATATATATTTATTCCACATTTCTCCCAATCCTGATCAAAACTTAAATAGATCTAGTCGTTATTACATCAACACTAATAACTATGGCAGAACCTCCAATGGAAAAAAAATAAAAAATCTAAAACTGGAAGAAACATTTAATGTAATTGAAAGAAGTGAAAAAGGGGAGACAGCAAGCAAAATAGCAGCCAGCTTAAATGTCAGTAAAATGCAAATTCAGAATGTTATCAGAGATTAAAGAATATGCTTTACAGCATTGCAATCCCAAACTTTTGTATCTTTACTCAGACCATTCAGCTGAGTCAAAAATGTGAACAAAGAAGTATAATGGGTTTCTTCAAGAAAAGTCATTAGGTGCATAGAATAAGATATATAAGATCACAGATAACTGGGCATGTGAAACAACTCTTAAAATTTATGGTCATGTGAAGTTACCTTATGGCTAGGATAAATACAGTGTTACCTTTGTTTATTTCACAAATCATATACATGTGCTAATATATGTACATATTCATAGAATGTTCAAATATAAATTTAATTCATATTGCTTGCACTGTATATCTTTATAATATAAAGTTATTTTGAGAGGAATGCATGCAATATGTAGCAAGATTTATGAATAAAGGATATGATACATGTATAGCGAGTATGGGTATTTGTTTCTTCAGTGCTAACTACTGACCCTGGAAACTAGTCCATTTTCACACACCTGTTATGAGAGACCACCTGTCTTGAGAGACCAATTTTGGTTGGCAGAAGGGGCAGTCTCTCAAGACAGGATTCACTTTATATGCACATTAATATTGTAACTTTGTTGTTATGTAATGATGAATCTGTGCTTGTGTATTTAGTTTGGAATACAGCATACATTCAATTACTTTGTTTCCTGTAGTGAATTTTTGTTTATACAATTAAGCTTTAGGTAGAGTAAGAAAATGTGCATATAATAAAAAGATTACTGCATTTGTATGGGAAAATATGAACTCAAACCCAAGGTCATGCAATATTTCCATATGAAAAACTTGGTCATATTTTCCCATACAAATGCAGTAACCTACAATTTTTACTACTACCAAGCGTTGCTGAAATACTATAAATTGTTTGAGTTATGCCTAAATATTTTGCAATAGTTATATTCTCCCATAATACATACTGTGTTAATACTGTGTAACATATTGTTGTTATTGTTGTAGGGTTTTATCGCCATTTTTCAGCACAAGATAGGCTATACATGGCGGTCAGTATTAATGGTGGAGGAAGAACCCTGGAAAACCCCGGGATGAACCACTGACCCACGAGAAGCTACTGGCAGGCTTTCTCACTTATCCATATTAGCCGAGTCTGGACTCGAACTCTCAGAGGTGAGATGGCAGTGATCCATAACGGTCACCGCTTTAGACCACTAGGCCACTCAGGGCCCCTGTATAACATATCATATTGCATACTGTATTATATTCAAGGGGAATAACGAAGAGAAATTATTATAGTATGGTTACCTAACCAAATTCAAAAACTTACCCATCTTCAGGCCTTTGCAATTTCTGTTTATGTCTTTTGCAGTACCAGACTACAACCAGGACTCCAACAATTACCACAATCAGAGAAACAACAGTACCTGCTACAATGGCTGATATATTGTTTGGTCCATCAGGTGGTCTAGAGGACACTGAAAAAAGATAGAAAAAATGTATCATATCTGATGATATCTATTACTTTTGCAAAGAACATCCAGTATGGCACAAGTTTAGCAAGAGGAGAGGTTTAAATGATTATTTCTTCTCCTACACTATTGCCTGGAAATTCATGAATCTTTGAAGTTATCTTTGCCTCTTCAGTAATTGACTGATAGAGATTTGACATCTTATGTTTTTACATCACAAAATAACCTCATCTATACCAAAATATACAACATAGTATGAATAATACATTTCATTTTGTCACAAATTGTTGTCATATATATTGCTAATGTGTCAAATTCCTGTGTTTGAGCATGTTTATTGTGCAGTGAATGTTTCCTGTTTCATAGTAAAAGAGTGACTTCATACTTATAATGACTACCAATGGCATCATAAAACACAAACAAAATTAACAATCTCTTGAAACTAAATATCTGCCCATCAAGAAAAATAAATTTGTAGCATCTTGCAAAGGTGTTGGTGAAATGTTCACTATGAAGAACTCCATCTCCTTGGCAGCCTTAGAAATATGATACATATGTTTCAGGCTGACCAAATTCTAGACCAACTGAAGTACATGTAGTATGTAAACAGCTATTGTCCAGCCATGTACTGCTGGTGACAATGAATATCATAGTAAATTGTTTAGTTACCAATATTTGTTGACAATGAGAATTAGATCAAATAGTGACTATATATATATACATACATACATACATACATACATACATACATACATACATACATACATACATACATACATACATACGTACGTACGTATGTACGTACGTACGTATGTACATATGTACGTACATACATACATACATACATACATACATACATACATACGTACGTACGTACGTACGTACGTACGTACGTACGTACATACATACATACATACATACATACACACACACACACACACATACATACATACATACATACATACATACATACATACATACATACATACATACATACATACATACATACATACATACATACATACATATTTACCTACGTACATACATACATGCATGCATACATACACACACACACATTGTATATTTATAATTTATAGGTTTTCTTTTGAGATGTGACTGATACATAAAAAGAAAGTGACATATAATTGAACTCATAAGTTTTCACATATATGTACAGCACTAAACATAATATGTATTGTATCACACAATCCATATTGATTGTATAACACACAGTACAACTGTAAGTTGGCAATAAAAGTGTATTTCAGACTAGTTTTGTTTTAATTTAATCAAAATTTCCAATGTTTATTTTCTCTCCATGTAAATTCTACCCACTAATGACAGGTCATCATGTACAGATAAATTTCACTGGGAGAATTTTTAGCCCTTTTCCCCACTATTTCTTGACATCTGCTTACATTGAGGATATTACCATAGTCCCAAGATTGTCAGGTTAAATGGGTTGTAATGTATCACCATTTTGACTCCAAATGAGGATCTATTTTATCAAGAATAGATTTTTGACTTTGACAACATCCCAGTATTTCTTAGAGTCACATTTTGAATTTAGCCTATAAACTATATTACATACTTTTTTAAATGCACTTAAATTTTGTAATAAATTTAGTCTGATTAAAATTAGGTTCATATAATCTGGTTTTCAAGAATTGTTTTTGAACCAAAACATGTTATACTGTTTATATTTTCATGTAGCCATATGCCAGGAAGAGTTAAGGTTCTTACTGTCATGTATGACCTTTAAAAATATATTATTTATAAGTTTTTTCTGATAGATTTTGCTACTATCCTCATAAAAAGAAATCCAAATTATTTAAACATCAGGAGTAGGTAATTGCAAACGTTCAGTTTTATGCATTTATTAATGCTGAATATGTTGTGAAAAATTGGTGAAGCATATGTCAATGGGCAGTTGACCTTTCTTCAATACATTCAAATGCAATAATGTTGGAGTTTTAATGTATGAAAGCAGACAAAGTACCAGGTGTAATAAAGTTTCATTTTTGAAAAAAAACTTAATCTTGATTACCAGTGCCAGTTGCTTTTTCTAGGAGATCAGTTTGTTGTCACAACTTTTCATTTGCAGTGCACTGACTATTTATCTGGTCTGTAAGTGACCATATTTGTGTCATCAATAACCCTGCATGGACAACCATAATTTCTTGCAAACAAATCTGTGTACAATGGGAGTCTGGTTTTTAGTTGTGAACACAGCGCATCATCTGCAATTAATAATGGCATTATGGTAGCAGTTCTGACCAGTGCACTGAAACTTTGCTGTAGGAAGAACTTGCTGTCCACTTATGTAAATTAAAGGAAACAGTGCTAGTCTTGAGCCTTTTACAGGAATTTTAAAATGTGAGGGAACACATTGAAGTAATGGAAATAACTACAAAAACTTCATTTACTTTGTAACTAAAACCATGAACTGACAATCACTTTGGACTTGCCCATTGACCAGTCACATGACCTATGCATCTTCATACTGGGAACCTTAGTGTATGAAGGGTTCAATGAAATCATATTTATTCCCTAATACCAAATGTAGGCATACACATCTTAACAGTTCTAATGTTTTCTTACAACAAAATGAGGACATGATGAGAAGATGGAAAAGTCAATATCATGACTCCTGAATGTATCTCTACCCCTCTGGAAAATTAAATGCAGAATACAAACAAATGAACAAAAACCAATTATGTATCATGTGATATAAATATGTGTGTATTTGTCAAATTACCACAATGGGCATCACTCTTAATTGTACATGGAGTCATCTCATAAAGTCCCTCAATGTCACACCTAGTACAGGGGAGACAATCTTCTGTGGCTGACTCATTGGCAGAAAAAGTCTTTCCTGCTATACAGCTTTCACAGATCGTGTCCCTGTCTTTGTTACCTGAAAATGTTAAAGTCAATCATCAGTGATAGTAAACAACTACAAACATCTTCCTCAATATAAACAATTGTCTAAGTGTGTCTAAAAAAGTCATGGTGTAATCTCAGGTTCTAAATTTTTCTTAGCTATTTATCCTACTCAAAATTTACTTAAAAGTTTACTCTGAAAATATTGCAAATATGTTCATGCATATGGTAAAATAATTTATTGATCTAACAATTTAATTAATGTAAATGATTAATGAAGAATTTCCAGCTTCTTGATCATAATCAATACTATATCCACTCACTTATTAGTTAAGTCCAGCTGCAAAAAATAAAGACCATGATCTGCAAGTACTTTATTGGGGTCTATGTTGTTTGTTTCACTGATCATTCCCCACAAATGTAACAGATTTAGATCTGCCGGTGTGTATGCATCCAACACAAGACTAATTATTTTATTTCATGACCTGACATTCAGTTTACTGCAAATACCAAAACACCATATACATAACTCCATGACCAGACATTCAGTTTATTTTATTATATATACCATGGCACTGTACCAAATCCAAACTCCAAAATCATCACTTTATTGTAAATACCACAACACCATATCCAAACTCCAAAATCATCACTTTATTGTAAATATCACAACACCATATCCAAACTCCAAAATCATCACTTTATTGTAAATACTACAACACCATATCCAAACCCCAAAATCATCACTTTATTGTAAATACCACAATACCATATCCAAACTCCAAAATCATCACTTTATTGTAAATACCACAACACCAAATCCAAACTCCAAAATCATCACTTTATTGTAAATACCACAACACCAAATCCAAACCCCAAAATCATCACTTTATTGTAAATACCACAACACCAAATCCAAACTCCAAAATCATCACTTTATTGTAAATACCACAACACCATATCCAAACTCCAAAATCATCACTTTATTGTAAATACCACAACACCAAATCCAAACTCCAAAATCATCACTTTATTGTAAATACCACAACACCATATCCAAACTCCAAAATCATCACTTTATTGTAAATACCACAACACCAAATCCAAACTCCAAAATCATCACTTTATTGTAAATACCACAACACCATATCCAAACTCCAAAATCATCACTTTATTGTAAATACCACAACACCATATCCAAACTCCAAAATCATCACTTTATTGTAAATATCACAACACCATATCCAAACTCCAAAATCATCACTTTATTGTAAATACCACAACACCATATCCAAACTCCAAAATCATCACTTTATTGTAAATACCACAACACCAAATCCAAGCTCCAAAATCATCACTTTATTGTAAATACCACAACACCATATTCAGACTCTAAGAACAACACCTTACTGTATGTACCATACAAAACTATGTTCAGACTATAAGAACATCATGTTAGTGTATAGCACCATGTTCAGACTCCATGAGCATCAAATTATTGTTTGTACCATATACATGTATAGTACATAGTTAGACTACATGAGCATCAGTTTATTGTATGAATACCACAACAATAAAAAAATGTCACAGTCCAAGAAAACAAATTAATGTGTATACCATAGCACCATATTCTGACTCTAAGAACATATGTTTAATGTACATATCCTATCACATCACCATATTCTGACTCCAAGAACATCAGACGTAATTTTGGAACAAGTCCTCAAATACATGTTTGGTTTTGTTTTTTTCTAAACAGGAACACAAGATGGTTATTTAGTGATGAGGCATTTGAAGTAAAGTGTCATCCCCAAGGACAAACCACTGTAGTAACAAGTCTGAACTAATCTGATAGTAGGATTTTGAATATACAGTTTCAGTCATGAATCTGGCAAGTTAATCACCAAACCACCAAAGCTTCTCTAAATGCATGTATCATATTTCGTTTGAAAATGCAATTTTAAAAGATCCCCATGCTATTATTGTACATAATCTGCCCTGTGCCCTCCATGACAGGTACCTTCTATTAGGGTTCAACCACAAGAATTTAGAACATAACAAGCTGGTTTGGTGGTATTCATGTAATATAACTGTATGAGAATCTGACACTCAATTTATTATTTTCATCTCAACACTATACAAATTCAAACTCCATGGGCATCAGATCTATTTTAAGAATGATTCCCCAAATACATTCATCATCAAACTGGAGGTACTTCTACAGTTAGCCATTGTAAATCCCCTTGATTTTTGTTATGATTCACCCAATGTTTTCATAGTTTAAAAAATATCTACATAGCTGATATAAAGATAATCAAACCAAAAGACCAGGAATGGTAATCAAAACTGAAGCATAAAAGAGATGAGGACTTTTCATTCCTGCCTTTTTGTTAAAAACCAAAGTCTTATCAATACAATAGAGTCCTATATTATCAGCCATTAAAGAATTTTCATTTCCATAGTCTTTCAAGTCAGGTTCCATACATTTCAGGACAAAAGCATTCATTTCAAGTCTAAAAGCTTGTACAATTCACTCTAACTAAATAACAATTCACTGACACAATTTACTCTAAAAAACACTTCAACGAAACATTTCATTATAGCCAAAAACACATTTTGCTAATACAATTTACTCCAACCAAATAACTCTTCATTGATACAATTTACTATAATCAAATGACTTTTCACTGATACCTTTCATTGTAAATGACACTTCACTGATCATTCACTATGACCAAATGACTCTTCACTGATACAGTTCACTATAACCAAATGACTCTTCACTGATACAGTTCCTTATAACAAAACGACTCTTCACCAATTGTTTAATATAAACAAATGATTCACTATAACAAAATGACTCTTCACTGACAGTTGGTTATAAACAAATGATTCTTCATTGATACAATTTACTATAACCAAATCACACTTCAGTGACAATGAAATACATGAAAACAATGACTGTGTAATATTTTCCCTTTGTGTGTTTTACCACTCCTTTACTTTGACATAATGCCATACACTCCCAGTTCTTAAGAGAATCCATTTTCTATGATGTCATGATAACAAATATTTCTTTACACTTCTCAACATTATCCATGTGGGCAGAAATTTATGGAAAATCCTATAATTAATAGTTGTGAATATTAAACATAAACACATATCATATATACTTTCTCAATAATTGAGTCCAAATATAAACTGCACAGACCCGAATCTGCCATTGTATAATGTGCTTGAAGATCTGTGTCTACACAGTTTTCTAGGTTTAATCGCTAGAACAAACAACACAGACCCTGATCTACTGGTCCATAGCAGGTCTCAGTCTGTTTGCAGTAAGACTTGACTTATAAATAAGTATATACAGTGCTATGAAAATAACTCCATTTATATAGATAATCCATCTGTTAACTGAATTATTGATTTGTACAGTTCATATAAGACAATAACAAAAGTTCAACAGTCTTTAAGTTTCATGTTTTAAGCATATGAACTGAATTCCAAATCAAGTATGCTTGGTGAGACATATTGTATTGATTAATTTCTCTTTACCAATCAATAAGTCTCATAAAAGTCTTTATTAATATGGATGATGAAATTTACTTTCTGCTATAAATGGTATTCAGTCAGCACCGGTAACTGACTATGTGACAGCAATGTGACTCACAGCTGGCAAATGTGTGTTTGTGTGATTTGGATTTTTACATAGCTTTAACAATTTTTCAATCATATCGCCATGTTTGCACCAAATCACATTATTCTGACACCAGGCTGACTAGTCCTAACACTAACCTCTTAATGCTCAGATTGACAAATGTAATAGAAACATATAGTTTTACATCTAACATATTTTTTACAGTAAATTCAGCATCTTTTATAAATCTTATTTTCATCAATGTATTATATTACTCTTATATTATATTACTCTTATGTACCTAAGACAACTTTACTTGAACTGTCATTTTTTACTATCTTTATAAATTTACCAAATCATAATATGTCATAGCTAGTATATCTCAGGGTTTAGGACTTGGATATCTCAGGACTAAGGGCTATTATATCACAGGACTCAGGCTAGGATATCACAGGACTTGGGCCTAGAATATCTCAGGACTCAGGCTAGGATATCACAGGACTCAGGGCTAGGATATCACAAGACTCATGGCTAGGATATCACAGGACTCAGGACTAAGATTTATTTTACTAACCCACATGATCACCAAAATAACTTTAACACTGAGCTTGCCTAAATTTCTATCCTGGTAAAATTAAACAGAAGCAAGTTCAGTTTCTAATTCAACATTTATTATTCATCAACTCAAAACAATAACAATTCCACCAACATGACTCACAGATGAATTAACACAATTGCACAGTGACCTGGTTTTTATTTTAAAATTGTGTTGCATACAACAAGACATCCACAGACTAAGTTGCATTCCTGAGACTAGTAACACTCAAAATATTAACCAAACTGCAAAACTTAACCTCTCACATAATGGTAAGTATAGGTCACTGTGACCTACTTTTGGTAAGATGCTGTTCTACTATATATTCATACTGTACCAAGTTGAATGACATTCTAGCCAATAATACCTGTGAAACACCTAAACACAAAACCAAAATCACTCTACAGTACTCACTAAAACATATATAAATGCAAAGTGTCAGGGATCTGACAAATAAATGCAAAACAACCAATAAATGATGCACAAACAGACAAGGGTTACACATTACTGACACTTCCACATCATGGCAGGAATAAAAAGGTCATCAACATGTTTGAAAATTTAACATCTGACCTCCTCAATGGGAGAAATCTAAAAAAATACAATATTGTCCTTAGATATTACATGAAAAAAAAACACAAGCTTCTTAAAGTTCCATCCCTATTTATTGAAAGTCAGACATGTTATAAGACATAACATTGGACTGATAGAATGAGAATCATAAAATCCCAAATATTACAAACTGGAGATAATCAGAGTTATAGGTAAGTGTATTTGCAATGAAAGAAGTTAGCTAAATAAGTTAAAGTCATGTAGATCAATTAAGACTCAGTTTAGTAATGTAAGCTTGTATTTTTCAGCATTCACAAAATTCCCAAAAATGTAAAACAACAAATAGTAAGTTCCAATGGGGGGAACTTATTCCCACTTTATTAAATTCTAATCTTGAGCTCTGGATAACAACAAGAGCTATTAAGTTAGAAATATCTAGAACCTTCAAAGGCAGTTTATCTATTTCACTGTTATTATATTGATTCAAGGCCAATTGGCCTAATTCACTGTGTTTTTACATGTATATTGATTCAAGGCCAATTGGCCTAATTCACTGTGTTTTTACATGTATATTGATTCAAGGCCAATTGGCCTAATTCACTGTGTTTTTACATGTATATTGATTCAAGGCCAATTGGCCTAATTCACTGTGTCTTTACATGTATATTGATTCAAGGCCAATTGGCCTAATTCACTGTGTTTTTACATGTATATTGATTCAAGGCCAATTGGCCTAATTCACTGTGCTTTTGCATGTATATTGATTCAAGGCCAATTGGCCTAATTCACTGTGTTTTTACATGTATATTGATTCAAGGCCAATTGGCCTAATTCACTGTGTTTTTACATGTATACTGATTCAAGGCCAATTGGCCTAATTCACTGTGTCTTTACATGTATATTGATTCAAGGCCAATTGGCCTAATTCACTGTGTTTTTACATGTATATTGATTCAAGGCCAATTGGCCTAATTCACTGTGTTTTTACATGTATATTGATTCAAGGCCAATTGGCCTAATTCACTGTGTTTTTACATGTATATTGATTCTAGGCCAATTGGCCTAATTTGCTGTGTTTTTACATGTATATTGATTCAAGGCCAATTGGCCTATTTCACTGGGTTTTTATATTTATTCAAGGCCAGTGGATCCATTTCACTGTGTTTTTATATTGATTCAAGGACAGTGGGCCTATTTCACTTGTGTTAGTTAGTACATGCATATGGATTCAAGGCCAGTGAGCCTATTTCTCTGTCTTATTATATTCATTCAAGGCCAGTGGGCATATTTCCCTGTGTATATTAAACTGGTGCAAGACCATTTATTATTATTATTATTATTATTATTATTATTATTATTATTATTATTATTATTATTATTATTATTGGTATTATTATTATTATTATTACTTTATTTAGCTAAGAATTAATCTACCTTGAGACCCTCTGTCACACTGTTACTATATTCATTCAAGGCCAGTGGGCCTATTTTACTGTGTTTTTTATATTGATTTATTAGGCCAGTGGATTTATTTCACTGTGTTACTATACTGATTCAAGGCCAGTGCCTATTTCATGATTTTGCATTTACCTGGACTTTTTACCCCCTGGCCAGGCACACAAGTTCTGTGCTTTTTACAAAACCCCTCTTCATTTAACTTGAAATATCCACTTGAACACTGGCAAATGTTGTCTCTTGTGCTATTACATACTTCAATGAATTTCTGATTCTGCTGAGTACAGTCTTTGGTACATTGTTGGCAGGTGAGAGCAACATTTTCAACTGTCTGGAAAAATCCTTTTTTGCAGGGTTCACATCTTGCCACCTCTCCAGATCTGATACAATCTGCCACCAAATGTTGTCCTGGGGAACACATGTAACACAGTCTGCCATCTGATGTATTGTAGGCTTTAGCTGTTAGTGAAGACAGGAATGTTTCACAATCCACAATGTGGATTTGATACAGCACCATAATGGCAATCATAAGATGGGTAGCAGAACAAACAAACTTTACAAAATCTAATGCTATGTTGGCTGGCAACATCTTTACAAGGTTCCATCTGTGATTTGAATATATCAAGTTCATTCTGATCCTTTTGACCTGAAATACAAGGGAAAAAATAAAAGCAATGCTTTTAATATTGATCAATAAAATTTCTTTATTTTGGCCAAACATTCCTGAAGTTATGTAAAATTTCATAAAACTCAACCTCTTTTGGACACAAGATACTATCAGTGTATACTGTAGGTTTACACTGTAGGTCTCTTAAAAAGGTGTTTCATTTCATAAAGTGAAATCACACAAAGACAAGTCAATTATCCTTTCCCTCACATTTAATTGTGTGCAGTATTTAAGTTGTACTTAATGATGTTGTTTAAGAAAAGACTTGGTTCATATATTGATTTTTGTTTATTTTAGCACTAATTATGAACATCAGGAGTATCATCAATTAGCAATAACATCTTGCTGAGGTGATGATGAAATTAGTTATTCTATCATCATCATTAAACAAACATCTGACCAGAAAAAATAAGTAATGAAAGTTTCTGAAAACTATTGAAAATGTACAAAAATTAGATGAAAATCAACAATTGTAAGCACAATGACAAAAGAAGCAATTATGCTTTCTAGTTAAATATTTCTTTGACATTACTTAATCATAATACATTAGGAGACCTGCTACTACCTCGTAAATCCATATCTTCCATGATTACAATCTTTTAACTAAAACCTAAAAATTATCTGCACACCTAGGTGGCAGTTAGAGTGATTGCCCCTTGATATCAGCCAGATGTTTGGAACATCTTGAAGCTTAGATGTGTTATAAGTGACTGAACATGCTAACAGTATAAACAAATTGCATATGGGGCCAATCGAAACCTCATGGTTGATCACCTGGTGTTAAACCTGTACAAGGAGGGAGTAGGTGTATGTAGGTATGTATGTATGTATGTATGTATGTATGTATGTATGTATGTATGCATGCATGCATGCATGCATGCATGCATGCATGTATGTATGTATGTATGTATGTATGTATGTATGTATGTATGTATGTATGTAGCCATACTCGGGCTTGTTCTATGTAAAACTTTTTTTTTACATGAGGAAACTGCTCTATTTTTCTTCTGCTATTAAGATAGCACCAAAATGACTTTCAAATATGGACTTTTAAAGCATTCATGTAATACAAAGACCAAATTTAGTCCTGCATGACTAATTTATCACATGGAGCAGTCTGAAATGGCTGAAATAGATTTAATTTGATAATCAGAAATTCATCTTTTAATATATTTTATCATCCTGTCTAGAAAGACAATGACATATGACAAGTTGAAAAGTTTAGGTCTGTCCATAATCTACATACTACTAACAAATACAACCACCAATATGTCAATACATCTGAAATGGCACCACTCTACCACTAACAAACCATGTAAAGATGACATGACCTTGAAATTGTTAGTGTACTGATAATGTATTGTATCATAGGTTGTGTATGCATCACAGGTGAATCACTCAACTATAACAATCAATATTAAAGCAACAAATTTGTAGCTTCTACCCTTGATGGACACCTGGGATCATGCAACTTTAGTAGACCAGAGGCAATCATAAATTGGCTGACTTCATTTCTAAAATGATTTGTGCAATTTCCTGCTTGCTGAAGTTTTTTAAAACTTCAACTACAACTGTCTTCAACCTTTGAATATGGAAAGTTTATCAGAGTTAAGTCCCTTGAATTCATTAGAGATAAATCTCATCTCTTTCATGGATATTTTCAAGTTTGTTGACATTAGTATGACTGCTGAATGCTACGTTGATGGGGGGAGTACTGGATTCCATGAAACATAGGTTCAATTCCCACCCAGGCCAACCCATGTTGGCTGTCTCATGATGTGTCCTTCGGAAATACAATTAGGCCTCGGCCCGATTTAAAAGCCAATAATATGATAAAACTACAGTTGAAACAGCAACAAACCAAACCAGATTTGGGGACAGCAAATGATTTACTTTGACCAATATGAAATATTGATACTTTAATGCAGTCATCCATCAGTTTTGAGGTATTTTCATGTTTTTCATGTTTGCAATTAGATCATAAAGTTAAATTTCTCGTGGGTCCCATCATGTCACAGGATTGTTTAATTTTCACAGCATACATAGTGTCCCAGGCATAATGTTAAATGTCCATCAGATCCCATAGTGACCCATCTGTAATGTTAAATTTCAATAATACACCATAAACTTCCATAGACCCTTATAGGTTTTTGGTAAATCTCCACAGAAACCTATAGTATTTTAACTCCATTTTCATAATACTGTAAACCTATCATGATACACCACTGCTAAGATAGACCACCTGTTTTGAGAGACTATGATCTAAGTGCACAGCTTTATTGATTATATAGTGTTATGACCTGTTATGAGAGACAGCCTGTCTTGCAAAGCCATTATTTTTTGGTAAAAGGGGAAGTATTTCAAGACAGGTTTTTATCTATCATTATATCCAAGACTACATACATACATACATACATACATACATACATACATACATACATACATACATACATACATACATACATACATACATACATACATACATACACATATACACACACATACATACATATATACATACATACATACATACATATATACATACATACATACATACATACATACATACATACATACATACATACATACATACATACATACATACATACATACATACATACATACATACATACATACACAAACACACACACATACATACACACATACATACATACATACATACATACATACATACATACATACATACATACATACATACATACATACATACATACATACATACATACATACATACATACATACATACATACATACATACATACATACATACACACACACACACACACACACACACACACACACACACACACATACATACATACATACATACATACATACATACATACATACATACATACATACAAATATAGGTTTGATTCTGTTACATGTTTGTTGTACCTTGTTGTGGTTCCATTTTATTTCATTTGATGTCTTCTGATAATTCTACCTACAACAGGCAATGATACCTGGTGTATTAGAATAACCAGGCAGTGAAATTTAGTGTCGGGGTGAACCAGGCAGTGTGTGCATATGATTTGGATTTTTAATGTTGCTTTAACAATTTTTTAGTTATATCACTACATTGTCTGTAGTGTGACAGTTTATAGTGATGTCTTGTATTGGAGCATCTGTTAGTACCACTTTTGTAAGTCTTTAGTATGACTTGACCAGGGATAGAACCCACAATCCCGCACATCCAAGGCTGACACTCTAACCATTAGGAAACCAGAGCAGTCTAAGCCAGACAGTGATACCTGGTGTCTGAGTATAAACTAGGTAGTGATATTTGGTGGTTGGGTAAACCAGGCAGTAATATGTGGTATCTGAGTATAAACTAGGCAATGATATTTTGTGTCTGTTTAAACAGTGAAGTGATATGTGTTATCTGAGTAAAAACTAGGCAATGATAACTCCTGTCTGAGTATAAATTAGGCAGTGATATTTGGTGTCTGGGTAAACCAGGCAGTCTGAGTATAAACTAGGCAGTGATATTTGGTGTATGGGTAAACTGGGCAGCAACACCTGATATCTGAATATAAACAGGGTAGTGATATTTGGTGTCTGGGTAACCCAGCCAGTGATACCTGGTGTCTGGGTAACCCAGCCAGTGATACCTGGTGTCTGAGTAAACTAGCCAGTGATACCTGGTGTCTGAGTAAACTAGCCAGTGATACCTGATGTCTGAGAAAACCAGGCATTGATACTTGGTATCTGTGTAAACCAGTGTTACCAGCTGTATATTTGAGGTACAGAGACTTAAATCAAACTATAAAAAACAAATAATGAACTGGGGATGACCAGAATTAGTAAATAACAGAGTTGACATCTCAATTACAAGACAATATTAATTGTCTTATCACCACCTAATTATATATCATGGAAATTCATTAATGATCAAGTTATCTTTTTACTTTTATTACTAACAGAAAGTATTTTTTATCAAATTCTTTCACTGATTGACTTACTTTCTCCATCATATCTGATCTGATATTGCCCATCAAAACACTCTGCTTTCCCCATCTGACTGATTGGGCAGGATAATACTGACCCTCAATCAGGGGTCAAGCTTCTAATATTAGACTTGAACTTTAGGAAAAAGTGACTTCCTTTAAACAGAACAGAGAAGAGATGGGCAAGAAAAATTGAGAAAAGCGAGTGTGTGTGTGTGTGTGTGTGTGTGTGTGTGTGTGTGTGTGTGTGTGTGTGTGTGTGTGTGTGTGTGTGTGTGTGTGTGTGTGTGTGTGTGTTTCTCATTATGTGAATTTACATTTAACTTTGCTTTTGTGCAGTACTTTACTATCAGGTAGAAAATTTTCAGAGTTATATGAACATAAGACATTTTTTAAGACCAGGAATTAACATATTCATATGCTGTGTGTAATAATTGAAAGTCTTTGTTTGCATCAGGAAAAATCATTTAATGTTTTAGCTTTAAGACTTCAAAACATCACGTCAGAAACTGGACACTGTAACTAATTTTAATTAGTGTGTGAACCTGGATTAAATTATTGTAATTGTAAATAGATAAAAATACTTATTAACTATTATACTTATAAATAGATCCCAAATGACATGATTAGCCGCCATAACTGTTGTATGCTGGTTGATTTACCACCAAGTTTATATGGTCACTATGGTGTTTCGAAGTTGAAATAAATTCATTGAATCTCAAGATATTGTTCAGAACATAAATACTTCAAAATAATGAAAATCAGCCTTTATTTAGTATCTATATTTGTAATTTATATATTTTTTTTTGCTTCAGTGTGCCTTGTTAATGGTTAATTGCTGTGATCTCATAGGAGAAACTACCAGGTTGCCCATCATCCAGGTAAAATGGGCAGAATATTGTCTTCTAGTAAACTTATCAGACAACATGTCTGAAGTTTACAACAATGTAACTTAGTATACTGACAAGTAGATCTCCGCCATTTTTTTTACATTACTAGTGTCGTAAGGCAAGAAAAAAGGCAGAGACCTACTTGTCTTTAGTCACAAGTTGTCGTATCATTGCTTACAATTTACCTGTCATACATGTACTATATAAAAGTAGTGTGTGTGTGTGTGTGTGTGTGTGTGTGTGATTTTGATTTTTAACGTAGCTTTAATGATTTTTCAACCATATCGCTATGACGTCAGCAATGTGACAGTTTATAGTAATGTCTAGCACCTGAGCATCATGCTGTAGACATGTAGCATGATGTCCCATCCAGTCACATTATCTTAACACCAGACTGACTTGTCCTAACACTAACCTCCTAATGCTATGCGCCAAGTGAAGCAGCTGCTAGTACCATTTTTATAAGTCTTTGGTATAACTCAGCCGGGGATCGAACCCACAACCTCTCGCATCCTAGGCGGATGCTCTAACCTATAAAAAGTAATTATTATATAGTACGTATATGACAGGTAAATACGAGCCCCTATACGTCTAGGAACCAAAGTATTTATTGTAAAAAAAAATTAAAAAACCGCGATCAGTTACAAATTATTACGATATACAATATAGTTCTATATTAATACATCTTGTTTGAAATCATATGGCCAAAATACATGAACAAATCAAGATGGGTACCTAACAATTTTGAAGTTCAATTCAATTGTTGCTGGTTAGATATGGCCTTGGCTATTCATCGACGATTACCTGAAGTATTAAAGTCGATAGGCCTATATAAAACTTCTAGCCAACTGAATCGACACAGCCAAGAACAAATATGGAGTCCACGCAGTTATTTCTCCTATATTGTACAATATCTGCATTCATTTTGTTTGTCAATACTAAAATTTACACTGTTTTTAAATCCAATAAATGAAATCTTATTCTAAACTATTTTCCAAGATAAACTCATAGTGAATGTCTCGTCATAGGGGCTGGACTAAAACCTGGAATTGGTTACGATTTCACTTCGGGTTCAATAAATATACCTTGCGCACTTTGTGCTATCGCCTGTATACACCTACACACAACCACGCCTAAATACACCTGTACTGAAAATTGAACAATTTCCTTTAAATTAAAACGAAGAACACCTAAATATAACTCGTGCATTATGATCACCGCTACTATATTAGGCAAGAACATGTGCTCTATAAATAGACTGAAAGTACGTTTGTATACATGTAATTGTGACCCAGAAATAAATCTATTTTTACAAACGGAGACTTTTTTTCATAAATATGATCAGTCACACTTTAAAATAAAAATAAAAAGAGGATGAAGAAAAAGAAATTTATTTAAGTAGAATCAAGAAATAGTAATTAGTCATTATGCAACCGCACAAAGATAGCATTTTACATCGACCAACAAGGTGTTTTTCGCCTTTTTGTTTGTTTCTTTCTTTCTTTCTTTTCATTTATTTTTTGTTTTGTCTGTCATGTCTGGTGGTCAGGTAGTCCTAGCTTCCTCTGGCCCTTCTCAAGCCATGTTTAGATTGTTTTACATTTATGTGAACCCTACCATAACTGTCTAAATATCTAATTGGATGGGAAGGGTCAGAGGAAACTCTGACTAATCAGGGCCGGATCGCTGGGAGGGGAAGCAGACACCCCACCCAACCCGTCCTTCTATAAAAAGAAAGGTATGCACACAAATTACACTCTTTCGCACTTGAAAATTGACTCACGTTTTATACTTGCCCACGCCTATTGGGTATTATGCACACTTTGAGTAAACAGACACAAAGAGGTTTGCTTTGTTGCCCTTTTAAACACAGTCAGGGCCCTTATGAAATTTTGGAAACCCCCCCCCTCTCCCCAACACTTGACCTGATCCAAACCTACTTATAGCCATATATCTCCATATATCTACCTATAGACCCAAGCTACGTATAACCAGAGAGGCTAGGTTCACAACTCATGTTGACTTATGATGAATATATAAGAGAGTGTGTGTGTGTGTGTGTGTGTGTATATATATATATATATATATATATATATATATATATATATATATATATATATATATATATATATATATATATATATATATATATACTCACACGATACATAAATTTATACCATATCCAACTGTGTGATGGCACATTGCTCTAAACTGTGGAGAACTTTGTCCATTGTTAACTGTCCATCGTCACAGCGATGAAAGAAAACAAACGAAGTGAAAATGAAAGTAGCATAGACATAATTATTAAAAATATTTTTAATATGTGCCAGGTTTCTTTATTAATTCAGACTTCGCTGAAAAACAAAATCATCTAGATAATAATCTCGTGACTCAGAGTGTAACTGTTTGCTTCGTAAAAAGCGTTATCTTGTGGACAAAGGGTGGGGCTTGCTGCTTACTCCGCGTTACTATTGCATAATGATCCCATTGAAAATTCGAAATGAGGCTCAGGGAAGTGATTTTGGTGCGTCGGTGTTGAAATGAACGGTGTTTATAGAGAATGCACAGCTTTGTTCTGTAGTTAACTAACCTACACACGGTATCAATATAAGCCTCCTTTCGCTAATGTACATATTACAAGCACGGCTAGTACGATAAAGCATATCACTCGAATGTATTAAAGAGATTGACCTGACCAGAAAACGGAGTATCATGAAAAAGCCATCGCTTTAAAAATCGAAAGGCTTTGATCACTTTCTGAAGATTTCAAGGATTATGATGAAAAGTTGGGGGGGAGAAGCGGGGGAGTGGAGAGGGAGATGGAGAAGACAAGGACGTTGCTCAGTCATCTCTTGCTACAAAAATATCATTTTATGATACATTTTAAACTTAACGCATAGTTCGATAAAACCTTTCCCCCCACTTATGCGTTGATACTGATGGACAACCGCCATCCCACTGTGTATTACCTACTAATTACGGGCAAAGTGAGAGTTAGCAGAAATGAACAAAGTCTGTCATACGTACGTTACCTGTCCAGAGAAATATAACAATACCAAACGCAGGAAAATTATTTTAGTTTTAAAAATTAACATCACCTCACTACTAAACTAACTTTATATCTGACAAACAATATTGTATTTTCTTGATTCGTCCATACTATCTTACAACTGTTATGCAAATATCAAGATATGGTATATGTTTACCGGTGTGTCAGTAATACAAGATTTTCATTGGATAAAATGAGCGAATACTTACCAATAACTGCGTTTGCTCTTTTTCTTTTATAAAAAAAAAAAAATCATCTCGAAAACACATACCTTGGGATAATTTCCATGCAACCCTATAGAAGAGAACACTAATCATGGATTAATACTTCGTCAATCAGTGTCCTATATGTTTGTCATGAAAATTGCGAAGCTGATTTGACGATATAAAAAGCAACAACAAAAATCCCAGCCAATCGCCGTTTCTAAAAATAACAAAATGGATATCCCGTTTATGTTAGATCGTAAACAATCGATTTCAATGCCTACTGTTATCTTCCATATATATTAGGTGGCAATATAGATAGTTGCTAGAATAAATCATTACTATGTGTAACATTTTTTTGTTCAAAGTATCTTAAAGTTTTCTTTCAATGCTTGAGAAGTATGCGCGCGCGTATGTGTATATGCAAAACAATAGTTAAAACTAATCAGTATTGTAACTTAGTTCCATTCCTGAGATTTGTATTAATACTTTTAAGACTGTGTTGTCAGGAATCAAATGACTCCAGTTTTGAAATCTGTTTTGAACCATGCTTATCTGTCTATGAATCTTCTGTCAGGAGTTTTTATCTGATGAAGAATTACAGGTGAGAAATGCTTACACTGATGTTATTGACAACTTAAAGCTGTTGAACGACAGTTTGAATGATTTCACTGATGAGCGTGCCTTGCTGATTATACATCTGATCCTAAGAGGTGACGGAGTGTGCTGATTATTTTGGGAGATAACGTAATCCAGAATAAGTATAAAGTTGACGGCATATTTTATGAAAGGCGACAAAAGCTATTAACAGTTATAAAAGTGAATACTTGGCTCTAAAAATTTTCATAATCAGCGGTTGGCTGACAAAAATAAAAAGTGTTCAGATAATTCAAAAGAGAGGTGGAAACTTGTTAAAGACATCAAGGAAGAATAACGAATTATTGTTTTTATTCCTTGCTGTTTGTTCACAATTTCTCGAGAAATAGCCTATTCCATTTTGGAGACCAAAACGATTTCTTTTTGCGAATAGTCTAGAATATCAAATCTATAAAATGACATAATTTCAGATTGCTGAACTTGACTTACATCAATGGCCGTACCCAGCTATCTCATGCATAAAAGTTAGTAAAGACGACGTAAACAGCGTTATTGTTGGTTAAAACAATTTAATGCGTGTTAGCGCATTCGAAGTTACTTTTTAAAATAAAAATGCATATACAATAAAGCAGCAACTATGTGGGATCTTTATCATTTTTCTTAACACCTTAAAATTTCCAGATTCTTTGAAATTAGCAAATGTTGTCGCAGTAAATGAGGATGTAGAACATATATTTAGATATTGCAAGCTATCGCCCAATCTTTTGTCCAGGCGTTTGAAAATAACTTCCATCTTGCTACTGAATCCAATGTAGATTATATTTATTGTAAATCATACCTGATCATGTTTGCTAGATTAAATAATACCCAAAGAAGCAAATATGTAATCTCATACATATTCTTCCTGTATGTCAACTCAAGAGACACTTTCTCAAATCGTATAGCATATATTCCAACCAATAAATCAAAATTGGTCTGTAATAAATGGGAAGTGATACTGATAATAGTAAAAATGATGAACTTTTGGAGAATTATTTTAGTTGTTTGAATAAAGTTTGGAACATATTTTCTCTGTGTAACGCCGTAAATCATATCTTTAAATATACAAATGTATTACTGGGGAAGGGGGAATAGCAATTAGAGAATAAAAGTAGGGCAAAAAATGTATGATACGCCTACTCGCCGCCTTGTGCTCAATGTTTGTGTTTGCAAGTCAATTGTCAATGGCTCCACATTTCTGACTAGGGATAGCATTGATATATGGGTTGCAGTGACCTTAACCAGCATTACATAAAAAATAGGCTTCTTCCTTGCTCCAAAAGTAAAACATTCATGAAGTTTAGAAACCAGTTTCTTTTTGGACATCGTTTTGACCTTGATATTGAGCTGTTAACCCCCAGAAGATGTACCTTTTCATAGCAGAAACTATCCACAAAAATCGGAACATGTATGTCTAAGTACTAAAGTTATTTTACAGACGCTGTCTCCCTCAGTGATTTGATAGTAATGTGACCTCTGACTTTTGACCTATATTTCAAAGGTCCTTTTAAAATGTTCATTGCTAACAATTCACAAGACTTGACCAATGGACGTGATCTAAAACCACAGTTAGCGGTAAAGATCACTATTCTTGGTAGAATTACTTCGATCTTTTCATTTGATTTTATTTATAAATCTCAATTCTGTTAGCCTCTATACTGCATCAAGTTCAACTAGCTACAAGACCGGACGATCCCCCTAAAAATGTAACTTATTAAACTGGTTCTCGTCGTCTCGACGGTCGAAATCACATGCCTAACTGTTGCTCGTGCTGTTATTTATGTCGTATTTACATGCCTGACTCTTTTTGAACTTAGCATTTGTTGACAGGCTGACCATATTTACACACCTGCTTGTTCTTGATCTTAGCATTTTTACCATATTTAGACCCGACTGTTGTTCATCTTGCTATTTTTATCATAATTACACACCACGCCTGACTGTTGTTCATCTTTATATTTTTATCGTAATTACACACCTGACTGTTGTTTATCTTGGTATTTTTATCGTAATTACACACCTGACTGTTGTTGATCTTGGTATTTTTTTATCGCAATAACACACCTGACTATGGATGATTTTCAATTTTCTATCGTATTTACACACCTGACTGTCGACGATCTTTGTTTTCCCGTCATTTTTACATGTCTGACTGTTGTTGAGCTTGCTATTTCTACCACATTTACATACCTGGCTATTTTCATCTTGGTATTTGTATGATACGTCAACACGTTTAAAAATATTGTTAATCTTTTATTTTGTTTCACCATGCAGATATTTAAGACTGATGACATTTCCAGGGCATAATTTTTACCGTTTAACAGTGAAGAGAAATTACAGTAGGAAAGATTCATTTTTTGGCGCCTTGTTATTAAAAAAAAGTATTTTTATCAGATGATAGTGATTTGCGTCGACTTAGCCCACGCCCACCCACGTCTTTAGATCCTCGACTGACATAAACTTTGTAGGTCTCGACGGCCATTTGCTTTAACCTGTTTATAGTCAGAATATAATGCGTATGTTTTTTCTTTTGTTGTTTTTTTTTTGTTACCTGTTCCTCATTTTTTTATAACTGAAACAATACATATTTACTAATGCTCTCTTGATATTCACGTTTCATTGTCATGAAATTAAACTTTTCTAGTTTGTCAGTGTCAGATGGGTCACAATAATGCCGCACAATAGGACCAAAACATTCAAGTCTGACATGCTAAATGAGTGATATATGGCTTTACTTACCCTGTAGTTTAACTATATCCCTGATATATGGCTTTACTTACCCTGTAGTTTAACTATATCCCATCGGTTTGTGTCAGATACGCCCTTCTGGATTGGATATTTGCCTGCAGACTATTTCGCAACTTGAAAAAAAAAATCTTTTTCTATTTGGGGGGGGGATTGGTCCCATTCAGATTTCACTTTTACACAGATCTGGGTCAGAATCTCTTACACTGTCCTGCCCAAATCCTATCTTGTAACCGATGTATTATGGTGGGTTTTTTTTTCTAGTCACTTTTAAAATATTTATTTTCATGCAGGTCTCTCTGACTAATGGCATCAGCACTAGTCTGGTCTTCACTGTCACTCACTAAGCACATCCCGATTCCAGACAAGTACATGACTGGGAGTTTAAGGCAGTCGTTGTTTAAGACTTTGCACTCATTTTAGCACCCTGAAAGCTAGTGTTTAGAGTGGGCTATCACTAAGTTCAATGAATTACTGTGGTTTTGCACTCTCGTGTGTATCACCCTGAAAGATAGTGTTCAGCGTTGTCTGAACAGTTATTTTGTGTGTGTGTGTGTGTGTGTGTGTGTGTGTGTGTGTGTGTGTGTGTGTGTGTGTGTGTGTGGAGAACTTGACTTTCCAATAATATCTAAGCCACTTGGAGATCGATTACTAATTAATAATACATGGACGTTTTATCAGTATTATTATTGTTATGTATTTTGAATTTGTTTTATTTACTTGATCTTTGAGTGTATTTGAGGATAGAGATTCGACCTGCCTGGCTATTCACATTCTTTATGTAATGTTTGTAAGTTATAAACAAGTTGTTTACTGATAATAATACAAACTCTAGTGGACATTAAAATTCATCAGGTTCCAAAATCAAAATCTTTTTATCTTCTTTCTTTTGTGCAAGTCAAATGAAATTCAGTAGAACCTTTTCACTTTACGTACATATCACTGCTGTGCTAGATCATCGTTATTCGCAAAATTAAGCCAAATGAACTATTTGCAAAATGGAAGAAAACTAATAATTAACTTTCAACTTACCTCGATTATGATGACATAGTTCCAATTGATCCAGAACCAAATAAATGTTATTGGAGTTATTTATCTGTGATCTAGGTATACTTGTATATCATCTAACGTACACTGTATATATCAATCTGCATGTATAGAATGTGGAAACACAAATATGCACAAGTTTTTAATCTAGCCTTGCAGGTCAATAATTGGATAGGCCATGTAATCAGAGGAATGCTGTGTGCATTCTATATACAATTGCAACACTTGATGTGAGAAAACGGCCAAACACCAAACAAGAATGTGCCATCAACAGGGAACAGATTATTATCAACTTATACACTACCTATACCTATATAAAACCACGACGTGTATTTGAAATTCGATCTAATCGAGACATGCCACTCCGATCAACAAGTATATCACATGACTGCTGATCTGGGTCAGTGAGATTACAAACATAGAAACATTTATTTCAGCAGGAAACACACACACACTCACACACACACACACACACACACACATATATATATATATATATATATATATATATATATATATATATATATATATATATATATATATATATATATATATATATATATATATATATATATATATATATATATATATATATATATATATATATATATATATATATATATATATATATTAGATTCTGTTTTCTTAAAAAGTTCTTCATCAAAAATTCCAATATTATAATATTACCTTTTAGCAAAGATTTTAGTTCAGTTCTATGTTCTTCTAATTCCTTGCCCAATTTGAACATTCTTCTTTGATGTTCTTCTTTAATCCTCTCACGAACTTCCAAAGATACTTTGTGTAATAGTGAGCCAATGGATTCCTGAAGTTTTCTTGATTCTATGTCATTTCCAATATGAATTCAAAGACTTTAACACAATTCTTTGGGTGCAATATTGTCTTCAATACAATTTTCGAGAACACGAGCATGCAGTCCATTTCTCATTTGTTTCTCCCCTAATTTTTCCATTGTTGTTTTTGCAAACGTAGTTCGAGTGTTAATACGTGTATCATTAATTGATGCCATGGTTTTGTCCAGGTTTCTTGATAATTTATAAAAGAAACAATACCAACACGTAGAATGTGTGACCGGTTTCGCTTTATTGCTTCATCAGACTTCATGTGTGTGTGTGTGTGTGTGTGTGTGTGTGTGTGTGTGTGTGTGTCCTGCTAAAATAATGTTTTTATATTTGTAATCTCACTGACCAGATCAGCAGTCATGTGATATACTTGCTTATCGGAGTGGCATGTCTGATGAAGCAATAAAGTGAAACCGGTCACACATCCTACGAGTTGGTGTCGTTTATTTTATAAATTATATAACGATATGCAATTATATATATATATATATATATATATATATATATATATATATTTATATATATATATATATATATATATATATATATATATATATATATATGTGTGTGTGTGTGTGTGTGTGTGTTTGCAAAGTTTCTCCGCTCTTCTTAGTGAAATTAAATTCGAACCTTAGGTCAATATACTCAAATCAGACGAAGCGTCAGATCGACGTAAAGTTAAGGTCAAATTATGTTTACGTTTGTGTGCTTATGTTTTCCTCTATATTTCTTTGTATGTCTTTATGGGTTTTTTATTTATGTTTTATTGACCGACGTACTGACTCACTACCTGATTTTTAGCCTGTAGTGTGCTTTGCGAGTATATACTTTTAAATTTTGTTAAAAAACAAAAAACAAATCGTGTGCAAGAAATAATATTTGATGTAATTGTTGTCGTCGTCGTTGCAGTTGTATAATGATAAAATGATGTTATTGCTGACATAGATAGCAATTGCGATGACAATGTTAACTATTCTTATGGTGGTGGCGATATGTGTTTTAATTTAGCTTATAATTACTTTCATCTGCTATTATGGATTTCAGAAAAGGACTTTAGGGTTTCGTGCATGGCCTCGATGGATTGAAAACATAAAATTCAGATAAAAATGGGCTAAACCAATGTGATCCTTTTATGCGGAAATTACAAATGAACCTTTCATAGAAACCAGTACCAATTGAACATTTTATAATGAATATGGTTTTATTGAAACTTCAAGTAAAGAGAACACTGTTATATATATATATATATATATATATATATATATATATATATATATATATATATATATATATATATATATATATATATATGCAATAAACTGACGACGAACAGTACGAAACTAGAAATTAACTAGCCTAAGCGCTTTCGACTCTTAATGAGTCTTTTTCAAAGGCAGATACAAAACATATATTGGATGACAAAAAAGCTGTACAGAAGCCCGGTCGCAGAACACTTCTCCCCTGGCCACACTTTCAGTGATATAATACTTATCGCTATTGCTAACAACCACAGCTGGAGTTCCGAAACCAGGAAGGAAAAGGAATCATACTAGATACGCCGACTTAGAACATTGAAACCAAACGCTCTAAACCAAGAAGAATAGAAAATGAAAACTATGCATTAGTAGAATTTAACATTTTCTAAATCTTCTTTTTATCCTTCAATTTTTACTATAAGAATAACCGGTATAGAATCAAATATCCTGGATATAATCTGCGTTACATAAATGTACAAAAAGTAAAAATAGATGTCGCTTTGGTTTGTAGACTTTTAGGGAATTATACACAGTTTTCAGTTTCCGCAACTAGTCTATACAGGCTGGTTGTATATATAGTTTTAACACATATGGAGACAGCCATGTAGAGGTTTACAAACACAACGTTTTTGTGTTTATTTGTTTGCCGTATATATGTTTTGTATTTGCCTTTGAAAAAGACTCATTAAGAGTCGGAAGCGCTTAGGCTAGTTAGTTACTAGTTTCGTACTGTTCGTCGTCAGTTTATTGCATCTATTTTAATCAATCCCTGACACACGTGATCCCTTGGTGGATCCAGTACGCTTGAAAGGGTTGTTATTCGCCTATATATATATATCTATATATATATATATATATATATATATATATATATATATATATATATATATATATATATATATATATCTATATCTACATATCTATATATATATCTATATATATATCTATATATCTATATATCTATATATATCTATATATATATCTATATATATATCTATATATATATATATATATATATATATATATATATCTATATATATAGATATATATATATAGATATATATATATAGATATATATATATCTATATATATATATATCTATATATATATATCTATATATATATATATATATATCTATATATATCTATATATATATCTATATATATATCTATATATATATATATCTATATATATCTATATATATATATATCTATATATATATATCTATATATATATATCTATATATATATATCTATATATATATATATATATATATATATATATATATATATATATATATATATATATATATATATATATATTAGTGTGTGTGTGTGTGTGGATCAGGACAACTGTCTAGGATGAGAGGTTTAAAAAATTAAAATGATGATATCCGACAACTTAGAGAGTAGTGCCAATAGTGATCAACAGACGAATAAATTCTTTTCGATGTTCTTTTTACTGTTTCCCCTGAAATCCTCAACTAATAACGGATAAGCCAAACTGAAAAATGCAACTTAATGGGAACTTACTCTGGAAGAAATATACCAAGTTTAAATACGGTTATTTCCCTTATAAGTTGTTAACTTGAACCGTATGTATCAGTGAAATATTTTGTTATGAATAGAAGATACCTTAATATTCTCTTTGCCTCTATATCCCGCGTGTCAGCAAATTTTAACGTACATGATTGACACCTTAATCAATAAAGTTTTTAAAGTCCCACTGTTATGTGTGCGTGGACATGTAAGCTCATTTTTGGGAAGTCGGAGAGGGGGCGAAAGAGAAAACCCGCCAATTCAATTATAATAGCCTATCATGTCCTAAAACACAAGAATACTGTAAAAATATATGCCAGTGCAAACAAAATTGGAAGCAATGAGCATCATTCTTGGACTTGTGGGACGCTAAAACTAAACCCATCAAGCTAGGTATTATTATGGGTGTCATTTTCCAATGCCATCAGAAAAAAAAAAACGACTTTTGGGTGATGGTGGTGGTTGGACAATACTTCTAATTAAGTTTGATCTAACTATATGTTTGCCCGCCCAAGCCCTGTCCCTCCCCCCCCCACATTACTTTCTGCTGGCGCCCTTGAATCCGTACACGCTGATATTGCACAGTGTAGGGAATTCATTGATCATGTCCAGAACAGTCGCAAGCAACAAGGACCCCGATCTGCAGATTAGTGTCTATGCTGTTTGTTTCACTGATTAATCTTAACAAAATGTATAGGCCTATAGATGCCATTTCATTATGGTACGGCAACTCTGGGTCTGTGAAGTTTGTGGTTGGTCTCAAAATACAAGTGAGTATATACAGTATTTATATTTAGTAGATCTGACAGAAACCAATAAGAGGGCATGTTATGGTGACCTTTCGAATTCCCAGCCACATAGCATAACAGAGAAAGAATTGCATTTCGTGTTAGTGAGAGTTATCTTTAGAAACATTTTGTTCCGAATGACGTATATCACTTTCATGCAAGGGAACGCCTTAATCTGATTGGTGAATCGAAATATTAGCATAACATGACCTCTTATCAGTCTCTCCGTTATGTCAGAGATCTGAATTTTTAATCAGATTGTAAAAGTGTTATTGCTAAGTTTAGGTCTGTCAATTAGACCTCTACCATCAGAATATTCATTTTGTCTACTCCACATACAAAACAGACAAGCTGGTATGCATTATTTGTACCGACAACATAACTCGTTTATACCACTCATGCAAAAAACATGCAGATCTTCGAATCTGGACAGGACCCCAGTAAATGTTCTAAATAGCAAGTCATACAGCTTTGCAAGCAATGCATCTAAAAATATTTTCACGAGATGTTTTTATTGTCTGAGACCGTTTTAATGAGTTACTGGCACGTAATAGCATTCATAATTTCATTGATGAACATGTATCTAAACGTAACTTAACTAGATTTTGATTTTGCCTTAGCGCTTATACTACAGTTGTGTACTCAAAATCTGTTTACAATACATGACCAGGCCTCGGGTCCATAGGGCGATGACTCATGAACACAATGTCAGGCCTTAAGAATACCTATCCAACACTTGAGAATGCAACACCAGGCTTTGATAATAGCTTGCTAACAATTTCGTACTAAGGGTAAATGGTATCCGGGACCAGTGGCAAAAAGGCGCCCTGGACAACTATGATGGCCCAAAGGGACAGAAAACAGGGCCAGCAAGGCCGAATCCGGGAGAGGGAGGCGGCTAGTATTGTGGGCTCACCCATTGGTGCCCGGAACGGAACCCTTGCCGTCAATGATTTTCCAGCGATGTAATGCCATTTGGCGGTTATTCCTGGCATGTAAATTTCATCATTCATACAAAACAATCAATCACCGTTTTTGTGCATGTCTGTCATTTCCACACTATGCCCAATAATAGATAGGAAGAATCATGTTACATGTTACATATTAAAAACACACACATTACAACGAGGCTTTTGAAAAACATTTTAAATATAAATACTAAAACTTACTTTTTTCATCAAAACAGCGCTACCTAATATCGCTGGTTTAAGACCAAAATAAAATCTAATGCATGTTTTTCTGCAATAGCAAAAGTAGAAAGATGTCAAGAATTTTCGCCGAATCCAAGCAACCTATCACAGCACATTAACGAGTCGTCTTTCTTTTTATTAATACAACACCATGTAAATAAAGTAGATAACTCGAGAAACACAAGCCTTCAGCAACAATCGCGGTAAGGTTTGGAAGTTTGAAGTCGTCTATCACTGCCGAATGCAATAACAACTGGCGATACACACACGATTCAGATCACAACCGACAAAAATTCAAATGATAATATTAAAGAATTCGGCGTTATTTGAAATTAACGACTTTTCCAAACCTTTACAAAAATATTCCCCAGTAATTGTCTAACGGAATCAAAGATGTATATTGTTTATTGATTTGTACCTAGGTGATACGTTAGTCCGAGTTTCCTTTGACCATTGCCACTCCATTTTTGATCTTGAACGAGCCCATTCCCTATCGAAAAGTTTGAATTCGACGACACGCAATATTAAATAAATCATATTCCTATCGAGTTCATGCAGGTATATTTCGATGAAAGGTTATTAAAGTTTATTAGGCCGGCTAGTAAGCGGGTAACCTATGCCGACACCAAATGGTGTCGGCGAATTTCAACTTTTCTATAGGATTGACTCTGACCTACACCCCAAAACGAATGTCCAAATATCAAAACTGGGTCGGCAAGGGTCAGAGGAAACTTGGACTCTTGTATTGTTCGATGTCTGTATCTCTCGCTCGCTGTGATGTGAAAGTGGATAAGTGGGGTGTTATGGGGCGCCGGAGTATTAAGTTTCAGTTTGTTCCTAAAGCACACTATCGCAGTAGAAGTGATTTAAAAAAATTTTGTTATACGGGTGCGTTATGTAATTTGCCGAAATGTCTGTATTCAATAATAACAAATTTAGAAACACACAATTTTGGTCATATTTGAAAGAAAAAATTATTAACTGTTTTGTCGTGTCAAGACCTCTGGAGTCAGGGGAACTGCCCCGTCACACACTCTTTTCCTCATTTATTACGCTACTGCATTATAGCCCTTGATAATACAATTGCAGGCCTTGAAAACACATGGCCATGCCTACAATACCAGGCCTTGATAATAACTTTCTAACTCTTGAGAATACAAATACCAGGCCTTTAGAATATATAATGATTCTTCTAGAATACAAGGCTAGACCTTAAGAATACCTTTCTAAATCTTGAGAATACAATACCAGGCCTTAAAAATACATGACGATTCCTCGAAAATACAAGGCCTGGGTTTATGAAAACCTTTCGAGCCTTTGAGAATACAAAGACAGGCCATACACTTTATATTACTTCAAAGACCGATATTGATTAAATGCTCTGAACTTTAAGATAAAGTATTTCTAAAGTATTATTACTAATTCTTAGATGACACACTTCTGGATATTTTCTTTGCTGCACTATTCCTACATGTTTTTAAGGACCGCTCCGGTGGTCTAATGATTAGAGCATTTGCCTCAGATGCAGGAGGTCGAGGGTTCGAACCACGACCGAGTCATACCAACAAAGTACTTAAAACTGTCTCTCTTGGATCTCAACATTATAATAAGTTAGTACTAGGAATTGGTGACCTGGTGTCATGATAAATTGACAGGGCGAGACATGATGCTTCGTGTCTTCGGCATGTAGTGCTAGACATCACTATAAACTGTCTCATGCAGACACCGTAGCGCCATGATTGAAAAATTGTTAAAGCTACGTTAAAAATCTAAACGGATACAACTTTTGAAATATTTTCTTGGAAGAAACAATAATAACCATTCGGTGACTATAGATAAACTCTCTTGTAGTTTACTTAGTACACTTTATGAAGTACAGGCCTGATCTAAGGATATTCAAGTCTAGGCCTATGAGGAACAGGCCTGAAATAATAATATTTAAGTCCTGGCCTATGAAGTACAGGCCTGAAATAATGATATTTAAGTCTAGGCCTATGAAGTACAGTCCTGATCTAATAATATTTAAGTCTAGGCCTATGAAGTACAGACCTGGAATAATGATATTGAAGTGTAGGCCTATGAAGTACAGGCCTGATTTAATGATATTTAAGTTTAGGCCTATGAAGTACAGGCCTGATCTAATGATATTTAAGTCTAGGCCTATGAAGTACAGGCCTGGAATAATGATATTGAAGTGTAGGCCTATGAAGTACAGGCCTGGAATAAGGATATTGAAGTGTAGGCCTATGAAGTACAGGCCTCATCTAATGAAATTTAAGTCTAGGCCTATGAAGTACAGGCCTGGAATAATGATATTGAAGTGTAGGCCTATGAAGTACAGGCCTCATCTTATGAAATTTAAGTCTAGGCCTGGTCTGTTATTTTTTTTAGTTCAGACATGATCTAATGATATTTGACTGAATAGCCGCTAAAACAAAAAGAGGAAGTGAAAAGACAAATCAATAAGAATGATCCAAGTTATATACTAGCCATAGGAACTTGATGTCAATACTTTTAACGACTCTTTGCGTATGTTTAAATTAAACGATAAAGGCAGCTACTGTTATGTTGACCGTATGAATGTTATTGTAACTTGTGTACTGATCTTATTTAAACATTTACCAGTTATAAAGATACAACAAACAATGACAATTCGCTGGTTTTTTATTTATTTTATTTTTCGTCTTATGTTGTGATGCCATATAAGCAATAGCTTTGAAAACACCAGAGAGACAATGAGTTCTTAATAGCAGGAACTCAGTGTGGTATAATGCATTAGCATAATAAAGTAAATTATTATGTAAACCATTAACAACTAACAAACGAATAATGTGAAAGGCTAATGTTGATCATGGTAAATAATGGAATCTCAATAACATAACACATTCCACGCTTGAATCAAACGCGTATTCAATCCAATTAAAATAAAAATGTCTCAATTGCAGATCACTTTGGCTTTTTGTTATTAAATATTTCTTTCGCATGTCAATGGAACCCTTGGATGACAAACCTTTCATGTAGATATCGAGTAGGCTTTTTTTGTTAGAAGTTGTTGAAGGCATACCAAGGTGGAGGCGCATAGTACAACCCTGAAAAGATTAGAAATCGAAACAATTAACACTAGACAAATTTAAGCTGTATTAAATGTGCTGACTTTAGGAATGTATTTTAGCTTTTAAAATAAATTTACCTCAGGAAACACTTTTACAGTAAACCATCTTATCCGATGTTGTCAAAAGCAGAGAGAGAGAGAGAGAGAGAGAGAGAGAGAGAGAGAGAGAGAGAGAGAGAGAGAGAGAGAGAGAGAGAGAGAGAGAGAGAGAGAGAGAGAGAGAGAGAGAGAGAGAGAGAGAGAGAGAGAGAGAGAGAGAGAGAGAGAGAGAGAATGAGTGATACCTTTCAAAATAGTCAACAAGTATACTATGGGTTTCGAATTATATTTAAAAACGGGATTTCTACGCATTTTTGTTTCTGGCAATACACATCTCGTTTGATAGAGATCAATTATGTGAAGTAATATTTGCGAGAGACTTTTTAAACTCCTACTCATTCGTGCTATCGGCTCCTTGCTTGCAATTAATATTTTATTTCAACTGATCTTTCTATGCGAACGGTAATTAAATCCATCTCGCTTGACCCATGGTATTAAAAACCATTCAGAACATTTACTATATATATATATATATATATATATATATATATATATATATATATATATATATATATATATATATATATATATATATATATATATATATATATATATATATTTGTGTGTGTGTGTGTGTGTGTGTGTGTGTGTAGGTAGGTAGGTAGGTAGGTAGGTAGGTATGTGTAGGTAGGTAGGTATGTGTGTGTGTGTGTTTGTACAATCCTTTCATCCCTTTGACGTACGTCCGCCTCGAATGCGGCAGTAAAATCGCGGGTTCGAACCCAGGCCGAGCCATACTAAATATATAAAATTGGTATTAACAGTTGTCTCGCTTGCACTGCCGAATTACCAAGTAGGGGCTCTGCGACAACGGATCAAAATAATACTGAATTAATATGATCTCGAATTATTAATAGATAATTTGCGAGGAGGGTGGGTGGGTGGGGGCTTGAGATTTCGACTGTCGTTGTACTCGCAACAACAAAACATGTCAGACATGGAAATTAATTATCGAAAAACAAATCTAATAAGACGTCGTGTGCGTACCTAAAGTTATTTCCCCTTACTCTCTTACAACGTCCAAGGAAAGGTGAATGATTCTTTTTTTTTTCAAATCAGACTTGTATTGTTTTCAGATAATTTCCAATTGTTTACAAAATGGCAACAAAAATTAATTTACTTTGACAGATTATATAAGCTCAATCGTATGGGTTTCTTAATTTACGTATATTTATATGATCAGGCTACGAAAGTGAGGCGAATTTACGATGATGTAGGGTGAGCGTATTGAGCTGACAATAAAGTTTAATATTCTCAACTTTTTGTGCTTATTTCCGGGGTCCTCCCTCCACCAACCACACTGACACCAACATTTTTGTGCTTATTTCCGGGGTCCTCCCTCCACCAACCACACTGACACCAACATTTTCATCAAGAAATCGTTAGTTTCAAAGATCATTTTAGCTTTATTTATGTTCTTTGCATTTATTTTGGCTGAATGAGGTCCATTACATGTTACTCTAGCAAAGCAGAGAACACATTAGAATGCATGGGGGAACAGTAACAGCAAGGATCAAAATATTCTGACAACTGCTTTGTGAACCTTACTGTACTGTGCATAAAGATTAACAGAGGCACCATAGACTTAAACTTTGGCAAAATGAATACGTATTTACTATTTTTGTAGTTATAAAACATGTTATATTTATTTGAAGAATGGGCTTACTTTCGACTCCAAAGCCCCAACAGGGTGTTTCGATCCAGAGGAAATTTTGAGAGTGACAAAAGGAAGATAAATACATAATGTATATCGATGATCATGGTGACTCCTACTTAATTTCATGCACCAATAATTGATACTTGTTAAACGTGTGGAGTTTGTATTCTGTTGTTTTTAAAATAAAATTCTTCACCAAGGGAAATGGCGTGGGTTGTACTTTGTATGGAATCGTAAGATAAACAGAATACAACACTAATAAGATGCAATGATACTTTTCTTGATGTAAACGAGCCTTATGTAAATATCTAATATACTCACTTCAAGAAGGAGTCCAACTGTCAACAGCATAGATCGCGATCTTCCGTTGCACACATATTAGGGTCTATTTTTATTGTTCTACTGATTAATACTTACAAACTGCATATAACCAGATCTACCGGTGCACCATACGACGGCAGATGTTCGTTTTTGCAGTTTGCAGTTGGACCCAACTTATGAGTGATTATATACGGTAATAAAGAAGCTGAATTTGCCAAAATGCGATTCTAGCTAAGTTATAAATGACTTTTTCTTGCATATACGTGTTACATACCTTGTGAACGTAACATGGAGGGTTGAGAGTACTTGATAGGATATTCGACAAGCTCCCAATATGTTTGTGTACACGTCATGTATATTCTCCTACAATGCATATTCGTGTAATTGTTTCCCTGATTTTATACGTGTATATGTTCCCACAATGAACATTCGTGGAACTTTTTCCCATATTTCCTAGATCTATATGTTCCCACGATGCACATCGTGGAACTGTTTCCCTGATTTTATTCTTGTATATGTTCCCACAATGCACGTTCGTGGAACTTTTTCCCATATTTTCTAAATATATATATATGTTCCCACGATGCATTTTTTCCTCGACTTTAAACATGTAACGTTTCCGCTGATTCTAAAATGGAAAAGCATTTTTTCAAAGAAAAAGCAAATAAAACAATGCCAAGGATATCCCTTTCTGAACTGAACGAAATTAGCTGGCTATATTTGTTTTTCGCGTAATAGTCTATTCATGTATATATATATATATATATATATATATATATATATATATATATATATATATATATATATATATATATATACATATATATATATATATATATATATATATATATATATATATATATATATATGAGAAATAATAATAATAATAATAATAATAATAATAATAATAATAATAATAATAATAATAATAATAATAATAATAATAATAATAATAAATAATGCCGTCCCTACGGAACTCCTGAGACGTAGGCTAACAAAGTACAAAAAGTTGGTTTGTAATTGGCAGATTATATTAATGAGCGAAAAAGAGTACATGAATAATATGACAGTGGCTAAATATTAAAATTGTGCCGTGATTCAAATGCAAGTGTTTGAATGCTCAGCTTATTCTGAGAGAACAATTTTGAAATTTGCTCCAGATATGTATGAACTACCTCTAATGTGACTCTCTCTCTCTCTCAATGAGTCTTCCGTTACATAAACATAACGTCTTTCATTTACTCAAATAAAGCATGTATGAAATGATTTATACAGTTTCACCAAAAGCAGAGTTAAAAGAACTGTATATTTTACCTGTCTCATCTGGATTAATCATGGCATAAATCACGTCGTCTGGTTGAGTACAGGTTTCGTGCACCATGAAGAGAAGACACACAAAAAGCGTTAACAACTCCCTTACGAAACTGAAACCCTCCATATCGTTTCCGTCACTTTTTCTCTTGAACTTGTCCCTTAGTGCTTAAAAATGGAAAAGAGTTCTTGTGGATACTTGATTCATTGTCCCTTTTATTCAAACTCCTGTGTTTCCTTTTCAGACCATCGATACGTGATCAAACATTTCGTCCAATACGCATAGCTAGTTTGGTCACGTGTCTACGTTTGTAAGAAACAAAATAATTGTAAAAGCTTGATTATGGTTACTTTTATTGCTTGTAGTTATGTCTTTTAATAAATTTATTGTGGAGAACATATCGTGTTTCCTTTTCGATTTTGCGGAGCTCATCATTTGTCAGCCATAACCGTAGCACGAAAACGACTCCAGTGTCTTACATTGTTGTTGGTTTATAGCTACATCAAAAGCAAGCAATGCTTTCTTTCCTCAGGGTAGCAATTATCAAACATATCAAGGGTTACGTGATTGTTTCTTATTTTCATACAGTCCGTTGTTTCAAGACACGTGAATCTAATGGTGATACAATTCTTAGGTCAAAGGACGTCGTAACCGCGTCGTATGCCCATAAATATACAAAACGATGGAAGAAAAAAAAAATAAACGCATTTTGGTTTCTTTTTTATGTCTTTTCTCCAATTATGAAGTGGTCAGCATTTTAAGTTGTCACCATACAATTTCTTCCCATGTACTTCTTTCAAACTTTAAATAGACAATGTATTGCCGACGTCTGCGCTTGGTCACTACTCCATCTGGGTAACTATCTCCAAAGATGTAAGGCATAGTATGGTTAAACATAACTTGTAATCTCGAGAAATGTCAACTCATATCGGTGGCAGCGACTTTTTGTTATAGTACTGAGACTCAAGAAGACTGAACTCCGTCCAAATGCATATACTGCGTAGACTCAGAACGAGTCAACCCTACCCAATATCATACTAACTAGACTTAGAACGATTTAACCCATTCCAATGTCATACTACCTAGTCTTATGACGAGTCATACCAGTCGATGTCTGCTACCTAGACTCAGGATGTGTCAACCCCATCAAATATCACATTACCTAGGTTCAAGACGAGTCAGCCGAATCCGATGTCATAATACCTACTTTCAGGACGAGTCAATCCCATTCAATGTCATACTACCTAGACTCAGGACGAGTCAACCCCAGTCAATGTCATAGTACCTAGACTCAGAGCGAGACAACTCCATCTAATATCATACCTGAAATATTGCATCAACTAGAGGTAATTAATGTGATTTGACTGGTTTTGTTGGATAATGAGAATACAGTGTCTTGCCTATATGTATACGAGTGGACACCTCTAGACCTTCATCTATTGAAAGCTGTGTATGGCGAGCCTCACTTGTCTGAAAATCAAAAAGGTTGTTTCGTCTGTATATCCACCCATTCCCCGATCTGTATTGTAGTTGTTATATTTTAAAAATTAAATAGTACTTTGAGGAAAACAAATTGCAAATTGAAATATGGTTTAATTTGTATTTTAAGTAGGAACGTTGTTGTTTAGATTCCCTTTACCAGATTTACATTCTTTTTTAGTCCCACTTCCAACATATAAGCCCGTACACCTCACCTCTGTCGCTTCACCATTTGGCTGGTTTCCTTGCCAATCATCAAGGATTTAAGCTATCCTTTCCTGGTTTCAGTCTACGCGTCTTATCCACGGAAGCGTGTTTTGTGATGAGTTTATTGTGTAGGTAATGTTCATCCCTAATATCTGAGGGGAAAGAAAGAGAGAAAAGTTAAAAAGAGGCTATCTGAGCGGGATAAACTGACCATTGTGTTTCTTTAACTGATTATATTTATGCTTTATGAACTTTTGACTTACAGGTGCTAAGATATGTTTATGCTTCCTCGGGAGGATTGGCTGCCTGGTGAATTCTGTTGTTATACTCTTATTTTCCAGACTCCTATGTCAGCGTGTATTCAACTCGAGGCACCTTGATTGCATAACATCTCATCATTGCCTTCCACTTCTTAAGAAAGTTATTACCCGTTTATTTGCATAATATCAAAAGTGTTACTTACATTTTGTTAATCTTATATTCGTTTTTTATTTGTTAAATAGTCCAATGTTTTTTTATAGTTGCTTTCGCCTTGTGAGCCGGCGTGCCCAATTTATTTTGGAGTTGAAGTTTCTTTACATGTGAGGTTGCTGGTTATCCCGGTTCAGAATACCATATCCCCCAGTGAGAATGATATAAGTAACCCCCTTTACTCCCGGTGGCTATGCGTCTTTTCCTCTCCGGTATCAGCCGACAAATCCCCTTATTTGATTGGTTTTAGCAAAATATTCGTCGTTATTTCATACAAACATCCCATGTTAGTATTATTTACTTCTGTAGTGATTGTGCAGTTTCTTATTTATAGACATGAGTCGATTCTGTAGTATTCGATGATTTGGAAATGACCGTATATTTTAAGTATATCCATGTTCTTTATGCTTCTTTTAGGAGTATATGTGCCGATATGGGCATTCCCAGTCGCAACGTTGGGCTAAATATACGCGTCGACAACCCACGTTAGAAGTATTACGTCTGCCGCACACAGACTCATCAAAATATGCCTAGATTTCTAATTCGTCCTTTATACCAAAATACGTCATGTGCAGATAATTATAACGTCGAAACCGGTCAGATATTTTTTCTATCATTTAACATTTTATATAAAAAATCAATACTTAGCGTAGATTGTTGTTCTAAGAATTTACAAATCTAACAAGATATCTTTAATAACTTGTGATTTTGAACAGTGTGCGCTAGACTTTATGCAAAATGTCCGATATTTTGTTTCTATAGCTGTCACCAATTGTAAATTAGGGAATTTAAAGGGGTTCTCGCGAGTTCTAAGTGAGAGCACTATTTATTAGACCTAAAGTAAGAAAGCTGATCATTTGGCCTAAAAACGACACTTATTTCGCAGACTGAACTTTCTACTCTTTATGTGCTTGATAGAAACTATACTGGTGTTACTTTTTGGTCAAATATAGCCTGCATGAAGTTTGTATTTGATTGCCAGGAGGAACGTTAACTTAGTCATGCTACCGATGGAGTATTTTGCTGTACTACAGCTGTGAAGTGTCTAATTTTAAAAGCTTATTGAAAAGAGGGTTTCGTTATTAATTATTACATTCATTAATTTGCTCAGTTATATGCAACGCTCCATCTATCCCTCCACAGTGGACAATAACACCGTGGGAGAGCATTCCCTAGATAACGACGCCGAATCATCTAAGGAGGGTTTTAATGTTTTAAATCCCCCGTTACAATAGCTTTAGAATGTCAACGCCATAGCATGATTTCTTTAGAGACGGCAGTCTCATTCAGAACAGCCGCCAGCCGAGGAACTTCACTGAACTGATAAAGTGGCTATCCTTCTTAATAATGATGCAGATTTCTTCTACCACCTGAGCTCCATTCGACATGCGTCTTGCTTTTCTCGTCTTACATTGAATGATGCTCATCCTTATCCTAAGTTTGAGTTGACTGGATGCTGACTATTGATAGAGTCTGCTTTTTCCTCCTGTCATGTTGCCACTCATTCTTGCCGACTACCACATCCCAGTAGTTTCTTCGGCTTTGTCGATGCTAGACTCCCACAGTATTCCTTAATACCTGCCTTCAGGCTTCAGGTTTCTGATATCCATTTAACTATAAATAGTAATCAAGGGTATTGAATTTCCATAGTGCAGATGGTGTCCTTCCAGACAATTGTAAGAAAGATAACTTTTCTTGGGTATTCTAAACGGAAGAGTGGTGCTTCAGAAATTTACAAGTGGGCTTCTTTTATTCTTGTTTTACTTTTAAACAAACATTTTTCGTCTTGAACATCTTCGTGCCTATACTCGAGTTGGTAACATAAATTTAGAATATTCTTCTTTCATTTCGGAACATCATCGTACTTTTACATGAGATGGGAATAAAAATTTTGGAAAGTAGTGCAAGGTGTCATTCTTGTGTTCTCACGTACTTACATGAACAGAGGAGTATACATTTTGGAACGCTGAACAAGGTGTCATCGTTATGTTTTCAAACCACTACATGAGATGGGAATACGCATTTTGAAAGTAGTGCAAGGTGTACTCAAGTTCTTAATCAAAGTTGTAGCAAATGTTCATGAATATTACTTTCACATGAATAAAACACATGACAGTCACGCAAATATCGTTTTCAATTTGCTTATGACAGAATGCTCCATTAGTCTTCATTTTTAGTTATTAAACTGTACATAGTACAAACTTGTGACTGATCGATGCATAATTTTGGAACAAGCACGGTTCTGGCCGCCCACCTACAGTTTTTAGGCTGTATTTTTTTTTGTTGAACAATTGTTATTTTATGTAAGATTACGACAAGATAGCTATTGTGTGCCAAATAAAATGATTGTTTATTATCAGTGTATCTATCAGCTCTCTCCTGTGATTATACCCTGCCCAGAATAGTTGATATAACATATGTTTTGTTTGAGCGACATTTATTTTAAAGTCATACATTTTACATTTGCTTCATTTGTAAACTTGTTCATGCATACTCGTAAATAATTAAACGGTCTGTCAGATGGAGTTCAAGGTAACGACTCTTCCTGTAATTCTAGCTGTTTTAAAATTTAGACATGCTTCCATATCGTGGCATATTATATGTTGCAACTGTTAGTATAAATTCTACATCCGGACCTATAATAATCCTGTCAGTTGTTTTGAAGGTACAAACGTGTTTTTACTTATGAAGAAACTAACAGAATGCTAATCGCCTAGATGACCCATGTAGGAAATTAACAGCAATCATAATAACTTCTCTATTGTAATTTTACTTACACAGGAGTATAAAGAATGAGGCCAATACATTTAAGTTAGAAAGTAATAATTAGTTCAGGACAGGAATGGATCACATGCCTAATTAACGGTACCTATCACGTAGCTTTCTTTCATCATAGCCTTAACCAATAAGGTTATGTGCCATTCGCAACTCCCAAGTCATTCATTCGGATCACACCTAGAGCGCTTGGCGATAGCTGATGTGCGTGTGATTTAGATTTTTATTGTAGCTTTAACAATTTTTGTTTTCAGTCATGTCGCTACGATGCCTGCAGTTTGACGGTTTACAGTAATGTCTAGCACTGGGGCATCATGCCGCAGACATGTGGCATGATGTCCTACCCAGTCACATTATCCTGCCACCAGGCCAACCAGCCCTAACACTAACCTCATAATGCTAAGCGCCAAGCGAGGCAGCTTGTTATACCATTTTATTAAAGTCTTCAGTATGACTCGGCAGGGGTTTGAATCCACGACCTTCCGCATCCTTTCGATGGTGATACAAGAGTTAGACTTGGGCATTATTTTGTAAATTTAAAGATTTTATTCCCTAGAAGTTGATGATTATCATGAGGTTATGAATATTGAGGCATTGCTTATAATCCTGTAGTTAAATCATATCATTGGAACAACAGTAGTCCTGACTATATTTCTCACTGACGGCGAATTGCTTCCTAGATTTCGTTCTCGACATGACCAAGCATTGAGGATATTCGATTCGGTCTAATTCTTATATCCCCAAGAGGGTGAAACCGAAGGTAAGGATAAGATCTGCACGAAAACGTACTGGTTAGATCTCCATCTATATGCATGAAATCCAGTAAGTTAGTATTTAGAAATAAATACATAAGAATTACAATAATAAGTTTACATTTATATTATTACGACTCCATGGTCTTAAAGTTAGCAATAGAAAAGAGTGAGAACGAATAAATTTTGTAAAATTCAGCATATAATGTATATCCATAGAATACAATGTGAAAATGTTAGAAGAACTTACCCTATTACAAAATAAATCTCAAATAATCCTATAATGTATAATATAAGTCCTAATGATAAACGTTCTGAACAAACCATTAGCGGTATTCTAAAATTAATTTAATGCTGAAAGACTAGATGTGTTTGATGTGACTTGTGATGTAGTTATGTGCCACAACTTTATTGAATCACAATAATAAATCCAGGAATATATTCTAGCTGAAATTGTAATATCAATCAAATTTATATTTTCCGGAATGCTGAGCACTTTGTACTTCCAGAGAAGAATATCTTGAATTAAATAATGTGAATATTCAAATTCCATCCCAAACGAATACTGGACACAACAACGACTGTTTCAGCTCACATCTAAAAGAAAGAATAAATAAGTTCTAGATAACCAAGATTATATAGTCATCTACTTGGCCTCGGGTCACAATTAACATTTTCTATATAAAAAATATAGTCTAATGGAAGGCCTCCGGTCACAATTAACATTTTCTATATAAAACATATAGTCTAATGGAAGGCCTCCGGTCACAATTAACATTTTCTATATAAAAAAATATAGTTTAATGGAAGGCCTCGGGTCACAATTAACATTTTCTATATAAAAGATATAGTCTAATGGAAAGTCTCCGGTCACAATTAACATTTTCTATATAAAAAATATAGTCTAATGGAAGGCCTCCGGTCACAATTAACATTTTCTATATAAAAATATAGTCTAATGGAAGGCCTCGGGTCACAATTAACATTTTCTATATAAAAAATAGTATAATGAAAGACCTCGGGTCACAATTAACATTTTCTATATAAAAAAATATAGTCTAATGGAAAACCTCGGGTCATAATTAACATTTTCTATATAAAAAATATAGTCTAATGGAAGGCCTCGGGTCACAATTAACATTTTCTATATAAAAAATATAGTCTAATGGAAGACCTCGGGTCACAATTAACATTTTCTATATAAAAATATGGTCTAACGGAAGGCCTCGGGTCACAATCAATATTTTCTATGTAAAAAATATAGTCTAATGGAAGGCCTCCGGTCACAATTAACATTTTCTATATAAAAAATATAGTCTAATGGAAGGCCTCCGGTCACAATTAACATTTTCTATATAAAAAATATAGTCTAATGGAAGGCCTCCGGTCACAATTAACATTTTCTATAAAATAAAATATAGTCTAATGGAAAACCTCCGGTCACAATTAACATTTTCTATATAAAAATATAGTGTAATGGAAGGCCTCGCGTCACAATTAACATTTTCTATATAAAAAATATAGTCTAATGGAAGGCCTCGGGTCACAATTAACATTTTCTGTATAAAAAATATTGTCTCATAGAAGGCCTCCGGTCACAATTAACATTTTCTATATAAAAATATAGTCTAATGGAAGACCTCAGGTCACAATTAACATTTTCTATATAAAAAAAAAATAGTCTAATGGAAGACCTCGGGTCACAATTAACATTTTCTTTATAAAAGATATAGTCTAATGGAAGGCCTCCGGTCACAATTAACATTTTCTATATAAAAATATAGTCTAATGGAAGACCTCCGGTCACAGTTAACATTTTCTATATAAAAATATAGTCTAATGGAAGGCCTCGGGTCACAATTAACATTTTCTATATAAAACATTTTGTCTCATGGAAGGCATCCGGTCACAATTAACATTTTCTATATAAAAAATATAGTCTAATGGAAGACTTCGGGTCACAATTAACATTTTCTATATAAAAATATAGTTTAATGGAAGGCCTCCGGTCACAATTAACATTTTCTATATAAAAATATAGTCTAATGGAAGACCTCGGGTCACAAAAACATTTTCTATATAAAAATATAGTCTAATGGAAGGCCTCCGGTCACAATTAACATTTTCTATATAAAAATATAGTCTAATGGAAGGCCTCCGGTCGCAATTAACATTTTCTATAAAATAAAATATAGTCTAATGGAAGGCCTCGGGTCACAATTAACATTTTCTATATAAAAATTATAGTGTAATGGAAGGCCTCGGGTCACAATTAACATTTTCTGTATAAAAAAATATTGTCTCATGGAAGGCCTCCGGTCACAATTAACATTTTCTATATAAAAAATATAGTCTAATGGAAGACCTCGGGTCACAAAAACATTTTCTATATAAAAATATAGTCTAATGGAAGGCCTCGGGTCACAATTAACATTTTCTATATAAAAAATATAGTTTAATGGAAGACCTCGGGTCATAAAAACATTTTCTATATAAAAATATAGTCTAATGGAAGGCCTCCGGTCACAATTAACATTTTCCGTATAAAAATATAGTCTAATGGAAGGCCTCCGGTCACAATTAACATTTTCTATATAAAATATATAGTCTAATGGAAGACCTCGGGTCACAATTAACATTTTCTTTATAAAAGATATAGTCTAATGGAAGGCCTCCGGTCACAATTAACATTTTCTATATAAAAAATATAGTCCAATGGAAGACCTCCGGTCACAGTTAACATTTTCTATATAAAAATATAGTCTAATGGAAGGCCTCCGGTCACAATTAACATTTTCTATATAAAAAATATTGTCTCATGGAAGGCCTCCGGTCACAATTAACATTTTCTATATAAAAAATATAGTCTAATGGAAGACCTCGGGTCACAATTAACATTTTTTTATAAAAAATATAGTCTAATGGAAGACCTTGGGTCACAAAAACATTTTCTATATAAAGATATAGTTTAATGGAAGACCTCGGGTCACAAAAACATTTTCTATATAAAAATATAGTCTAATGGAAGGCCTCCGGTCACAATTAACATTTTCTGTATAAAAATATAGTCTAATGGAAGGCCTTCGGTCACAATTAACATTTTCTATATAAAAATATAGTCTAATGGAAGACCTCGGGTCACAATTAACATTTTTTTATAAAAAATATAGTCTAATGGAAGACCTTGGGTCACAATTAACATTTTCTAAATAAAAAGTATAGTCTAAAAGAAGACCTCAGGTCACAATTAGCATTTTCTATATAACAAAAATATAGTCTAATAGAAAATTTAATTCTGAAAGGTTCCAAATGTTTACAAGATAAAACTCCTAGTTATATTTAGAAGATATGTTATTGTTAGTATAATAAAAAAAACTCACAATGTCCGTGACTCAGGACAAGATTAATTTGTTTACTTCAATTAATATTGAACTTAGTTTTAAACCCATGCTCATTGAAAACCGACTATGTAATAGTTATTTGTAGAATGAAACAATTGATTCATGTTAGATAAATATGAAATTGAATTTGGACATGGTCATGTCCAAAGTAAAAGTGTTCATAGCATATAATGAATAAAAATGACTAACAAACAGAAAAATATGTACATACATAATGTGTGTGTGTGTGTGTGTGTGTGTGTGTGTGTGTGTGTGAGAGAGAGAGAGAGAGAGAGAGAGAGAGAGAGAGAGAGAGAAACAATAAATATTTTCATTTCGTATTTCATTATGTAAGTCATTTCTAGACGACCTGCCTAAGAGGATATTATACTGCAGTGAAGTTGTTTTCGTTTCTAACTTTACATCCCATATATAATTAATACTACGAGCAACAAACATCCGAATGTATTTACATTGCAAGGAAAAGTGATGGGAAAGTGGTAACAACAATAACACATCCTTTTCCACAAGTAGAAAAACAAGATCAAGTAAAACTAGTTGTGCTGGTGTTATCCGGATTTTTATTGTTGCTTTAACAATTTTAGTCATATCGTTACGATCACTGTAAGGTGATAGTTTATAGTGCTCCATAGCACTGGGGTATCATGCCGCAGACATATATCATCATGTTCCACCCAGCCACATTATCCTAAAACTTTGTCGAACAACCCTAACACCAACCTCTTTATGCTGAGCGCCATGCGAGGAAGCTGCTTGTATCATTTTTAAAAAGCTTTTGGTATGATGCAGCATAGCTTCGATCCAGCGACCTCCCACTTCACAGGCGGACACTCAAAACACTTATGTCACCAGAGCAGCCATCATATAAAGCAGATTATTGCCAAAACAGTGCTTTCTACCGTAAATGCAATGTAATAACAAATGGATGCGTATTTCACAGGCGAAGCCTATTGCTGCGAACAGATAGCGTGGTTTCCTTGTTATGAATAGGAAAACCTTTTTGTCTGGAACAAGTCACTTTCTTACATGAAAATCAAATCGAACTAATGTTCAGAATTCAGTCAAAAGTTCTCTTAATGACCACCAGACAATGAAATATTCACCAAGGCGTTATATAATTAAACGTTTCCCTTGATCAGAACAAATGTTACAAAATAAAAACCGTAATAATAGAATCGCCTTTTTGGATACAAATTATTGAGATCTGTTGACCATGATAATGATGACGATGACGACGACGACAATACTACTACTAATACTACTACAACTAATAATAATAATAATAATAATAATAATAATAATAATAATAATAATAATAATAATAATAATAATAATAATAATAATAATAATAATAACGACAATAACGACAATAATAATAATCATAATAACGATGATGTCAACAACGACTACAACGATAGTGATGATGATGCCTCAACAGCTAATGATGATCTCGAGGACGAGTGTAACGTCAATACCAAGAAAGACACAGAAGAAACAAATGTGTTGACCGCTTTTAAAGTGAATATGTATCACATATTAGATTAATACATAGATGATTGGAACTGACGTTACGATA
>JAEAOA010001385.1:5342266-5359766 GCA_016746295.1 Potamilus streckersoni | reverse complement strand
TCATCTATACATACATAACATACATACAAAATAATTCATACATCACAACATTCTGGATCTATAACAACATTACTAATTTAACATACATCATGCTAAATACATAGAAGCATCATAAAGTCGATGTTCGTAGGTATTCTAGATAAATACATACATCGTTACATAATGGATTTCGTCTTCATTTATACATGCTCATGTTATTTCATAATGCATATCTTATCTCATCTTTAATCATCTACCTTATATTGAGCTAATACTACTATTCAAATACACAAAATAATTAATCCTCATTACAGCTGTACTGAAAACAAATTCGGCTCTAATACTGATACTTACAAATAATATTTCTTAATCAACAGTCAGACAATTCAATATACATACTTAAATACGCATCAGTTAGAATTCAGTACAATTCATTAGTCATACTAGCCTATATTTTACATAATCATACTAAACATGACTATGTTAAAAAGAGTGCAACTATTCTAGGTGTCTTAAACATTAGATTTATTTTTAATAAATCGTTTTGGATCGACATAAAAATTATTAAATATACATTTATTTTTGGCGACGTTTAAATCAAGGATTAAGGATTTTCTATCATTATCTTCCGTTGAATACCTTCTGTAATCATCTTGTTCTTAACGAAGTTTCGGTTGTCTGAAAATCCTCATCAATCAAGTAGATATGACATGGATACATTATGGCCTGGGGAGAAAGGAACCGAGAAAGCGAGTCCTACGTTTGATGTATGTCATAAATTACCTAGCAATGACAAAGTATAAAACCTATTTTTTATCATCAAACGTACCATCACTTCCCGATGGTGGAAAGTTTTCCGTAGATGTTTTGTCACACGTTAAAATTTAGTGAGGCCGCGGCAAGAAGTAATGATTAGTATTGAGCACATTTCTTGTAATTTAAAAAGATAAAATTTGGGGTTAAAAGTAGTAAAGTACACTTTGTGGATATTCTGCACACCTTCTGTTTTTGATCTGGCAACATTGCTAAAATTTATAAATTTCACAATTAAGACTAAAGTACGTCGGTAAGTTCCAATGTCCGTACTAAATGTCTGTCTTTCCGAACATCAATACATGTCAATATATTCAAAACGATTTTATTTCTTTGGGGTTTTTTTTCTCTTTAAAGCTCGTACACTTATAAAAAAAATGTATTCATGCATTGGTATATCTATAAAATAATGTTACCAAGAAAATATTCATACATCACAACCATTTGTGGAATCTATAACAAACATTACTAGATTTTTAACATCACCATCATTAAATACACTAGAAACGATTCAAAAGTCGTATTGTTCGGTTAGGTATTTTCTAGAAAATAAAGTAAATCGTTACATATGTGGGATTTCGTTCCTTCTATTTTTATAAGCTTCTATGTTATTTCTATATATGGGAATTCGTTAGTCCTTCTCTTTTATCATCTGTTACGCTTATGATGTGATGCTAATACTACGCTATTCAAATTACACAAAATAATTAATCCCCAGTTACAGCTGTACTGAAAAAAATGTCGGCTCTAAGACTGAAGCTATACAAATAATATTTTCTTTGATATCAGAAGCTCAGACAATTCCAGATATACGCCAGTCCTTAAAATACTGGACATCAAGTTTATGATATTCAGGTACATATTTCATTGATGTCATATATGCCTCGTATTTTGACAATCATACTGCAAAACATGACGGTAATGGCGTTCATGACAATTTGAAGCTTGTGTGACAGATGTATCAGGTGGATAAGATTCACATATGGTTCATGTAATAAAAGATATTTTCTATAGCAGATTTTCTTCTTTTTTTAACAAGTTTCTGTATTCTTGTTACCGTCATTTGTGTGTGTGAGTGTTTGTGTGCGAGAGAGAGAGAGAGAGAGAGAGAGAGAGGAGGGAGAAAAATGGTGAATGAACAATCAGGTAAGTTGTGAAATTTGTAATAATATATTTCAGAGAAGTTCCTTAATTTTTCAATTTCCAAATTCTCAAGACTTCCTAACCATTCAGTAGTCCGAATAAAACATGAACTTGGAATCTCATCATCCTTGCACTCATATAACTGGAAAATGGGATGCTTAAAACCTGCAAGGCCATATTAAAATTATTTACATATCGCTGTGAATTCTTTTCATGACAGCACGTCTTTGGAATTGTTTCCACGAACACGTAACTGCTATCAACGGAACGGGTATGCATAACGTTGACAGACGGGTCAAACCCTAGTTTACGGTAAGTGAATGCATAACTTTGACAGACGGGTCAAAATCTGGTTTCCGGAAAGTGAAAACATTCGATTTATTCGCATTTTATCCATATTTAGGTTTTGTAGTGTTAGTTTATGTATGGAATGCAGATATTAGTATGTCATTGATGACAAAACTCCTCCCACATATACTGAGGAAAGTAAAGAAAAGTAAATTTAACTTTTAATAAACAAATATCAGCTTATATTTGGATAATACATTGCAATAGCAAAATTATAGTCTTGATTTGCTTTTCCAAAATCTTCTAGCAACAGTAATTGCTGACGATGTAAGTTCGCGCCTCTCTAATTTATGCAACGCGTGAAGCATATGCAATTTACAAATTAGGGTAGACATAAATACAGCAGTGACAAGCAGTTTTATGAAGTAATTAATTTATTTATTTTTCACAAATTTACTTTTATCAATGAACAAAATAATGAACGAGTAAGACAGCAACATATATGGCCACAGTCGTAATACGTAATTAAGGTCTTATTTCAAGTCGTAATACCTAATTAGGGACTTGTTTCAAGTTGTAATGCTCAATTCATGATTTATTTCAGGTTGCAATTCCCCAAGAAGTCAATATTCAAGTGATTTACGGGTGCATAATAACCAATCAATTGGATCATTTTATTTTATTGATATCTAAAACAATGGGATTTACTATGATAATAATTTTAATTTTTTAATGCATCCGGAGAGACTATGACTCTTTGCTATTTTTATTGATTTCGCGGTTAAATTTTAGGTAAATAAAAATCAATCTTTCAAATCTTGCATGGAGTTATTGATGTTATTATCCGAAGGCGTTGTATATTAATTCTATCAAAATCTTCCACGGCAATGTAGAAAAAAGTATATTATTTTTTACTCTTTGAAGTGTTCATTGATATAGTTGTTACTGAAGTTTTCTAACTGTTGATTTATAGTGTTATTCCATGCAATGAATACAGCAATAGTTGTATTGCCGTCTGGTTTTTGTTTGTTTGTTTGTTTGTTTGTTTGTTTGTTTGTTTGTTTGTTTGTTTGTTTGTTTGTTCTTTCAGTATATCTACTTACTGACATGAGATGATTTATATAAATTTCTTAATACTATTGTCAAAAGCATAGATTAGAAAATAAAAAAGGATTAATTCATTATATAGAAAATAAAGTTTCCTTATTTAAACTAGTTTCTGTCTTTTGTCTCATATCAAATCATAACCCATCCACCCACCCATCTCTCTCTCTCCCCCCCCCCCGTAGGAGAATGTCGACTAGCTGGTCTGGAGTTAACACATAGGTTTAATATAGCTGCACACGTTTTTACCAGGTGTATTTTTGACTGATAATAAAATTTGAGTTTTTCTGACAAAGATAAAATAAATAAATCAAGTCGGTTCTCTTTAAGTCATACATTTTTATCAGTATAAATATAACATATTAAAATTTTGTAGTAGAAACCATTTTATAACATTAGAAAAGCACCGTATCATGATTCCATTCGTGATTGGCGTTTGATAATGCTTTCTTAGAACAAATTTCAGCCAAATTTTTTTAATTCGCTGAATATTCTTTTCACTTTTTATTTTACCCTATGACTCGAATGCGATGCAAACGACACCTTTATAGTTTCTAATCTATAAATATGTGTTACGCTTTGAAAGACAAATATATTTATTATTCCCCATCCATAACTCTGTATTATGTATGGAAACACACATATCTTATGTTTCCAATTCATTAATCTGTGCTGCGTATGGAAATTTAAATACATCTTATGATTCCAATCCATAACTGTTTTGTAAGGAAACATTACCATTCAAAATTCAACATGTCCGCATATATTATGAATCACCGTCTTTGTAGTTTGATTGGAAGGCCGCGTACCGGATTTGTCGGCCATAGGAAAAATTCTTCAGTAAGCAAAAGTGAATTACGAATTACAAAAGATTTCTTCTCTTCGGCGGTGGACCCCCTGGCTGTTGTAGGTACCTGAAATTCTAACATAGTTTTCCTACCTTGTCTGCTTACCTGTTTGATCATAGCAAGAGTACAGATTGGAAAAATCTATGAAGGAACTTTCTATATATTTACCATTATTAAGATTATTTAAGTCTACCTTGGTAAAACTATTAAGTATACAAACAATTTCAGTAAAGTAGCAAATAGAAACGAAATCAATGATAGACAGTGCTGATTTCTTATAAAAGTATAATTGTTTTTTTTAACAAGATTGGGAAGAGTGATTTGTAGCGGTATTTTTTATTACTATCCCGCATTTATGTGTATTATAGGTCCTGTAATAGGTAAATAAACCAGTCAATACATAGAAATATTGTAGCAACATTTTGTCGATGTGAAATAAGGAATAGTTTTAAAATCTTGGCATAAAGCCATTTTATTAATCTCGGTTTATAATGAATAAATTTTTGCACGGCGACTACAACAGACACACACACACACACACACAAATACAAACACACACACTCACTCACAAGATGAACAAATTGTGTGGAATGGCAATCTTTTCAGAGATTACATAAACTTGAATTGGAATCTGCAATAATCCTCTGTCCCTATAATCCTCTTATAGTAAGCATCATACAGCCTACGTCTGTAAACATCTGGCCGCTCGATAAACAATCGAATGTCACAGTTTGTTCCACAGCTTCACCTTAAAAATAAATAAATAAATAAATAAATAAATAAATAAATAAATAAATAAATAAATAAATAAATAAATAAATAAATAAAACGAAACTAAAATATGTACAAAGCCAGCGTACAGTTGCGCATATCTAAGTAATTTCTCTGACTGTCTGTTTCGGTCTGAGCCTGAAGATAAACATTTAGATCCGTTCCGCAAAGCTACAAATCCCAATAACCAAAGTCTTCGAAGGAACCGATCCTGATTGCCGTGATCATGTTCTCGGCATCTCAAATGTCGAAAACAAGACTCGCTCCAGCATCAATTTGGATCGCTTATAAAGCTGATTAGATAGACGATAGTGACCTAACAGCTATTTTCAAAGGATTAAAAATTTTATTGGAGATTACCATCGAAATAGTGTCCAGTTTGAATAAAATGTGCTCACTGTGTCTAATGGCGTAAACTGATAGGGTAAACTGGAGGTTTTCAGTGAGTTAGTGAATTGTATTTTTTATAATAAACATCACAGTATTGTATGCTGCTGCCAGTGATGTAAGCATTGCACGAGATATTCTGAGCAATATAAAGGACAAACTGTTTGTAAATAAATTTTCTTTGATGTATGAACAAATGAGAATAAAATATAAGCGCGTAATATTAAAAATACCAATGTTTCATTTAAAATGTCCAATAAACGAGAATATTTGCGGAGATATCACTTGTTTCGTTCTACATTTGTTCTAAGTTCAAACTTGTATCAAGTTCTAGATTTTTATAAGTCGAGTGCAGCGCTAGAACGTTCAACGGTGTAGGCTCTCTCAAAAGATTTCAAATCGCATAATTTGAGGTCCACAGTTTCCCCCAAAGTACTCGACAAAAATGCATGCATTATTCACATAAGGGCGTTGCAGATGTAATTATATTACATGAAAACTTGAAATTTATAACAAAATTTTCCACAAGCAATGTGAACCCTTTGGTCTATTCGCATAACTGCTAATTAGTAACATAATGTTTTGAAGATGTCTAAGTTTTTGAGGAACAAAGAACGCACCAGCAATGTATGTCGTTGATTTAGTCAATTTGTATAAATAAATTTGACGTTTCTTAGTCGCAAATCAATCAGTGAGTTCTAACAAACAGATGACTAATAAAACAACAACGACAACAAGAGTTACATTTATCTGTAAGACACCAACGAACTTAAGCAACGACGAGGACAGTAATAGCATCAAGAAGAACAACAAATAGCATCAAGAAGGACAACAATGACGACAAATACAAGAACAAGAACATCATCGATTTCTGAACATTGACAGCTAATAGAATAATGGTCGAAGTTACATATGCTTTAATCATCTCCCTTGCAATTCATATACATGTTAATAATAATCAGCCTAATCGAATTTATTTTACTGGAAGCATATAGGCTCCTGTGTATGTATGGAATATTAAAATAGATGAATACAAAATGAACAAGTAAAACAAAATCCAGTAAACAAATGTCATTCGAGCCATCTATAAAAAAAACTACAGCAGTCATTAAGTCTTTCGCAACGATTGTTACGGTGAAGATACCTCGCCCCTAATAAATGTCACAGTAGGAAATGACCTGTTATTTGACATGTTCATGTCACCTATGACGAACATATCTATAAGGAAACTTCGTATCCAGCTTGAATAAGATAATGGGCAAGACAATGTACGTATAATGAACAGACACAGCACGACCAGTTATATGGGAATAGTGTCCGTCTTGCAAACGTCAAAGACATATAAATGACATTAGAGATTCCTGTATGACTTGGACAGGGTGAAGAAATGAGTTGTTAAGCCGGTTTCAGTAAAACACATTCTAAATATTGCTTATTAGATAATAATAATAATAATAATAATAATAATAATAATAATAATAATAATAATAATAATAATAATAATAATAATAATAATAATAATAATAATAATAATAATATAATAATGATGATGATGATGATGATGATGATGATGATGATGATGATGATGATGATGATGATGATGATGATGATGAAAAAAATTTCTTTAACGAGAATAACACATTTGGTCGTTACTGACCCATCTGTCAAGTAGTCTTCAAATTTTGTAATTGATTGTGTTAAACAAGAAAATAAATTACAAAATCATACACATAATGAAGTATCGTCGCACACTCATTCAGACAAATCTAACATGAATGGATATGTGTGACTATACTGGGAAATACACACATATATGAACAATATTCTATACACAGGGTATATACGTATCAGCATAAGTTGTATGTATATTGCATATATCGAAAAATACCTGAACATATTTTATATGGATATAATGACAAAGTTTTCTATTCAGAGGCTTTCATATGCCATTCCAGCTGGTGAACAATTTTATTTTAATATTTTAAAAGAAGCAAGGAGATTTTAACGTGAAGGGAAATTCGCATCTATAACGAAATGCATTTAGAGTTGGATTCTTTTTTAAATGAAATTTCCTAACATTGAAATGAAAGTTCCTTGTCAATCTAAAAATAAACATAAGAAAGTGTAGCCTTTAATCTTGGTGTGTCAAATACATTTGAAAAAAACCAATACATTAATATGCAATAAAATCATAAATTTCCTTCACTTTATATATCGCATGTTCCATCTTTGTCAAATTAATTTTAGCTTACAGACATGAGATCGCAAAAAAGCAACAAAAAAAACTACTTAAATGGCACATGCTTTTTCCCAACACATATCATACAATGCATCAAAGACTGTCATCAGCCTGTTCGCTCTGTTGACATCACCATCCCCCTTTTTATTTATGTACTGAGCTCGACAAGTATGACAAATTTGGAAGCGGATGACGTCCAGAACTTATCAGCGTGGAAGACACATTTTTGCATATATTTTTTTCTTCTGGACCAACAATAATGAAACCTAATTTTAAAAAAAAAGCAAATGACAAATCTCACGATAATAGTTCATGCAATTTATATTATTTAATACTTTGCGCCGTTTCATTAAAGCAAACTTTCACATTCAGGAAATCTGATTTTCCGTAAGATTGCAGAATCCGGACAGAAGGAAACAAAACACACTAAGTCGTTCTGTCAAGATTTTCAAAAATATTTTCATCACTTTTGTTTGATATTTTGGCTGCTTTAAGAAAATACATCGGAACTATTTATATCTTTGCTCCTTATGATAATAAAATGCAAAATTTACAAGAGTTTTGGAATGATACTGCATGAACATAAACTAGTATTTTAAATTGAATATTTGTTCTGAGGGTCTCTCTCTCTCTCTCTCTCTCTCTCTCTCTCTCTCTCTCTCTCTCTCTCTCTCTCTCTCTCTCTCTCTCTCTCTCTCTCTCTCTCTCTCTCTCTCTCTCTCTCAATGCGTTGTTTCCTTCATCACACTTGAAGAGGATTTTGACTTGCTTTCATTTAAAAGTTATTTAAGAAAAATAATTTATGTAATTAATTCAACTCAATTATTTGAAATTTAAACCCTGTTGCCTAATCAACTCCAAACTTTGAAAACTCCTTGACTTTGTAACCCTTTTTTCATTTAGCCATGAAGCACTTTTCAAGGACCACAGTTGCAAAGGTGGTCTAAAACAATACAGTAGAGTCTTTACCTTACTTATTCCAGTGAATAATAAGATAATATCGGTAATTTCAAATGCAACCGATGATATCGCTTTTTACCAGCGAGTTTTGAAGTGCGACATAAGAGACTGGTTTTTACCTGGTAGTTTCAATTGAGACAGAAGAATATCATTCCCCGTGGATATTCTTAAATAGATGACAAAAGTTTATGTTCTCTAGCAATGGATAATATTACGTAATTGACTATTCACTTAATCTGTAATATATAAACATCAGATGCATCACATTCATCAACTATTTTAACGTCTGATTAACTGAATTTTTTTCAGCAAGGAACAGGGTTGCAGTCTTTCGCCGTCTGGGAGATTAAAGCAGGTGTCACTCGATATACTATTTTATATTTGTGTCATATTTAAAGAATTTGCCTTCGTGTTTAAAAAATAACTGTCAATACAAAAACTAAAGGCAGTTAAAATAATCGTCAGATTATATACGCCATTAATATAGCATAGACGAAAAATACTTGCATAAAACTTTCTATACATGAATCCATTTAGAAAGCAGCCCTGTTATCACGCAGATACCTTGAGATAAAAGTCAATAAATTTCACTTGAAACACGACTAGTCCTTGCTCCGACTATTACTAAAACGAACGACGATGACAACAAGGACGAAAACTACATTCACAAGGGTTCTGACACAAAATACAAGCTTGATACCTACCCAGAAGTCCCTGAGCCGCCATAAGTCTCATCATTGAACTGAAATGGTTAGCTCTTCCACCTCTTCGCGAGGCTTTTTGTTGCTGTTGTGTTGATAAAGCTTGGCGTTGTGCTGCTCGCCGTTGCAACAGAATTCTCAAAAGATCAATAAAACTGATGCTAGCATCCCCTGCTGTAACTTGCCCTCGTACCATTGCGGTAGAGCAGATAATAAGAAAACAGCATAGTATGGCGACACGCATTTGTAATGTTTTGGACTCCAACGATTCCGACGGATCCTAGTTCTCAAAATTATTTTCTTGAGTTTCCTTTCTTTATAAGAAGCCTCCTTGCCTTCAAGTGTTTTTCTGTAATGTTTCCTCGGCTTGATCTAATTAGAAGCAATCCGTTATCTGTCCGAATTTGCTTGTTACAATTTTATGAATCGACTTGACCTCGATAACCCAATCCTACTCGAAATTTCATATGTAATAATTCATTAAACTGAAACGAATCTATTGCAACAAAGCTTTGAACGTGTCATGAATCACATGGGCCTACACTAACGTTATTCTAGGTAACTCGTCAATTCTTTTTTTTTTGTTTCCACTCAGATTTTATAACTCGATTTCACGCAATCGGCACTCTGCATAATAAATCGGTAATACATGTAAATAAGTGTGATTTACGTCAACAATGTCAAATATTTTCTGCCGCTGAATTTAAATATCAATCACAAAACAGGCATATTCTAACAAACGTAATGACGAAAAGATAATTGTATGAGTCCTAAACTACCTTGTCTTGTTTGAGATTGCTGTTTATTGACGCACGTAGGCGGAACCAGAAGTAGTTTTTATAAAGACGAATGGGTGGTTCTTAGATTCAGATAGTGCACTGTATTAGCCAAACTTTATGTCACTTTAAGAATATATACTTTCGAGGCTTTTAGTATTGCAAGTAATCATTCCATATATTTTCTATTGTTCGTATGGAGTGAGATGGAGCAGGCACCGATGTTATTTTTGTGACACATGTCACATCTTGAACTAAAGACCGCCCAACATGATAAATAATAGTTAGGATGGATAGCAGTCCTTTCGAACACAATGAACATTGTCCAGTGAGTTCGGCAACTAGAATGCGGTCAACTACACATGAATTATAATGTACTGTGTGGCCCCAGTGCGACGTCGTATGCTTCTTAAATTCATATTTTATGGCGATAAAGGATTATTCGATACTTTAAAATGAATGAAATAAGTAACTTTGCTTATGCTATGTAACTTTGCACTTGTTTGTCTTATCAAGTTAATGCCAACTTGTGTATCGAAAGAAAGCATATTCATTTTCCATAAGTGTGTACCTGCATAGCTTGTAATGTTGAATTAGCAAATCGAATAGAAAGAACTATCAACAATATTTTGACTAACATTTTCATTTCAATTACATACAACATTTCAAAATAATGAAAGTATATTGATGTGCCTGCTCAATGGTTGCCATTTTGAAACACTCGTCTTGCTTGGTCAGCGATTATACCATACTCTTGTATAATATTGTTTGCATATGTGTTTCGCCTTCATTTAACAACATATATAAAACGGGTTCCATATTTGAATGACTACATATAGAAAAAAATTCTTTCTTTTCCGCTAGGTAAAGTTAAAATGTCTTGGCAAGTTTACTTTGTCATTTTTTTTCGCTTTAAATTCTTTCATTTCGTAGTATGGTGACAAAACTTCCTGCTTTGGAGTTTCACCAACTTATTGATTATCAAATATCTAGCGCATTATAATATAGAATACATTTTCGTTCAGCAGCCAAACTTTGACTGGTAGTAAATATAATTCTTGTCGTCGAAGATCTGAACTGTTTGGTTTCTGGCATATGTTTGCAAATTTAACGATGCTTGTCTTGTTTATGAATAATTGTTCTTGTCTGAAATTACATTGACACGTACCAAATGGTTCTTCAGATATTTAGGTCAACAGCGTATTTATATTATATTACTTAGGATTTTGGCCTCTCTCTCTCTCTCTCTCTCTCTCTCTCTCTCTCTCTCTCTCTCTCTCTCTCTCTCTCTCTCTCTCTCTCCTCTCTCTCTCTCTCTCTCTCTCTCTCTCTCTCTCTCTCTCTCTCTCTCTCTCTCTCTCTCTCTCTCTCTCTCTCTCTCTCTCTCTCAGTTACAACGTGAACAAATAATTGAAAAACTTTGCAATTGAATTTACTGAAGACACGATAAAAGGCAGAGATTGTTGAGTATATTTTCTCTTATAAAAGATGCAAGACTGTGAAATCAAATATCAGTAAACAACTTATTTATAACTTACAACATGACAAAAGCACAGACACACAAAACACCATCCTCAAAATCATACAAAAGTCAAGATTATACTTGCTGATTATTCCATACAATGATCAATATTTATTGATAGATCTTTACATCTAAAAAAGATTTATTGATATATCAGTCATATATGCTAATAAATTCCGCATTTTTTGATCATTGATATATATATATATATATATATATATATATATATATATATATATATATATATACACGGATCATATCTTTTGACACATTGACATATGAGTTTATATGTTGAAAGTTAATGCTCTGATGATATCCAATAAGAAACGATGCCATTTGGTTTTTATTTATAGTTCAACGTTCCGTGTATGTGGTAGGTTGTCAGATTCATTAATGATTGATTTGCATTATATTAAAAAATATCTCATTCACTTGATTGTATTAAGTGTTTTCGTTAGATCCAATCCTATCCGGCTTTATCCGTCTACTGTTAAGAAACTCAGTATATAACCTTTAAGCTTATTTTTAGATTTGGATCCAGATGCATTCAGAATACAAATTATCATAAAACTTAAAACAAATAGGAACAAATTTTACTTTAAACATCTTAATATGATCTGAAACCATTTCCAAGTTCCATAACGGAATAACTGTAGAAACATCACGAGTAAAATCAAGAACTTGAAGTAATACGGTATATAACATTAAACCATACGTCAGCAACTCTGAGAACATGCTTCAGATCATGTACTTGAAACGTATAAGTACCTCTGAGGTCGATAATATTAAGTAATTCAGAGCCAATGAGATGAATTCAATGAAGTTACAAAGCAGATGCATTTTAAAAGTTTCGTGCCGAATTCAATGACATTGCAAAGCAGATGCAGCTTAAAAGTCTCGTGCTGAATTCAGTGGCTTTGCCACACAGATGCATTATAAAAGTCTCATGCTGAATTCAATGACGTTGAAAAGCAGATGCAGTTTAAAAGCCTCGTGCCGAATTCAATGACGTCACCACTCAGCTTCAGACTGTGAGTCTTGCCACATTGAGACCTGATAGATACTTAAGAACCTATTGTCTGGACATGCTGCTTTTGCAAGACAATATTGACCTGGCAGATAAAGAGTCAATTCAACTGAATCAGTATATCAAACCATACATAATATGTGCTTCAGATGCAATTGTACAAAGCAGAACATCTATTACGCTGTCTTTTAGGACTGCAGGGGTTGACTGATATATTAATCTAAGACAGACAGGTTAGAACACAGATGTGAACAAGATAGTAAAATTTATCATAAGAGATTCAAAAGAGAAATTTAACTATGCTGGAAGTGACGGTATATTTTTGCTACTGAGTTACTTGGGTATAACAATGAATAGCATGAATGGATAATGCTAAAATTTACAAAATTCCATTGACTCGTTTAAACTGCACGTAAACCTACAATTAATAAACAGGTAACAGAAGAAATTATTACAAAGGCTGATAAACAGCATGCAATAGTACGACAAAACAAAGCAGACGACATGAAACGAGACAAAGCAAACAGTTTACAGAATGAGTTCCGTAGAGATGATGATAGTCATAATGCCAAGTTTTATTTGGGACGATCCCTCCATGACCTTCAAACGACACATAGAAATTAAGAAACCATAAACAAGAGCAACAAAATGACAAAAACAACTCGGATTATGAAATAAACAAACATTTTTTTTATACTCGTTGTGTGAGAGCTGGTGTGATTTGCTTTACTTAAATATGCTTTAAAAAAACTCACAGCCTTCTTGTTACTTTGTTCGTATGACCGAAAATGCGAGCAAGAAACGAGCGAATGACACGATATATAACATAACGCGTTAGAAACGAATCAATTTGTATTTTTTAAAAATTCTTATCAACAAGGCTATTATATTTAAAACAGTTCCAGGTAAAGATGACGCTGCTAGTTGACTACTCCAAACAAATTGTCGGTTAAATGTTTTAACCGTTTAAGCTCGTTTAAAACAAGTGATTGGCCTGGGATAGGGGACTGGGTTTGGGATGGATAGGAAAACCTGCCAATTTTACATATATTTGAAACGTCAATGTTATATGTTTCAACTTCTACATCATTAGCATATCGCCTTAATTCTCATTGCTCTTTTTCAGCAATCTGTATTTTCTCTGCAGTTGGAATTTTATCACTTTGAACAGAACGTTATTGTTGTATTCGTTCAATATCATCATACAACGTATCTTAGATTCCATTTGTACATTGATTGATTGATTGATTGATTGATTGATTGATTGATTGATTGATTGATTGATTGATTGATTGATTGATTGATTGATTGATTGATTGATTGATTGATTGATTGATTGAAATGTTACATAACTGTTTTCTCGGAGGGTTTAAGATCTCTGCTGCTAAATGACGGCTCAATTGGCTATGAGTGAGTTTCTGCACTGTATCTAAGAGCTCATGTGTCACGGTGCATGTGTAACGGTTTATTTATCTGCCAAATAACTAATATTCAATTCTCTAGTCTGATCTGACCAACGTTTAATTATACAATTTGGAATTTCTCTTAAATGACCAGTACCACCGAACCTGTCTCTGTATTTGATAAATTTCATATTTGCTTTCAAAGCCTGAGCCTACTTTGGAATCAGACTGCCTTAATAGTCAATCCAATATGATTTGAACATTTAGCATCAGCTTTATAACCACTAGCACGATCTACAGAATCATCAATTAGTCAAGAATATAGTCCAAAGAGTTTTTTTTATGCAAAATCAAAAAATTAAGTTTGATGTTTCGTATGTCGGAATTCATAATCACTCACCAAATTCTTTCATTTTTAAATCATCATCTGCTTTAGCTATTTTCTTTTCATCTCTATTTAGTCTGCTTATTAAGATCTATTAACGTAGATGACATGGAATAACAAAGAAAATGGATAAGTTACAGCTGACAAAAAGAATTGGGATCATTCAAAGACTAAAACAGATAAATTTATCTTTGAAGAATAACTGGAATAATATTCGAAACGGGCATGGAATGAGGATAGCTATTCCAGATAGATCCTGCATAAAGACAATCACCGAAAACGGAACTACAAAACATAGAAAATACAGGAATCTGTCATTTCTGCAAATGTAAATAGTCTGATCATTTTCAGGTGTTGTTCTTTATACTTTGACATCATTGATCAGCAAACTTTTTTATTTTGTACATTTTACAATAGTTTTTTGAAAGATTACTGCATAGCATACAAGGATTATTTTTCTCTCTCCATCCGATAAAATTTAAACAAGGCAATAAAAAGCAGTTACGAAAAAGAAATATATTGCAAATTGATTAATTATTATCATGTATACTGTTTTCTTTGCTTTTGACACCTTTATACTTTTAATTCGTATTTGTTACATATGTCTCTATCATAGGTGTACCTGCTTACCATGCAAAGAAGTTGTATAAGGAAAGGCGATCCAACAATACTATACAAATTTTCTTCAACGATGCGGGTTTCTTCTTGGTTGTGCTCTTCATTTTCTTCTTTGAGTAGTATCTTACCACCGATTGATTTGTTTTCCATCATTAGCAAATTTTCATTACCCGTAACATTTTTCTGTTAATCTGGATGCGACAAACCGAACGCGGAAATTTGTATTTTACATGATCTATGTTAAGCAAATCTTCTCCTTCAGGTTTTGTAAAATAAGTCATTTTCGGTAAAATTCAGTGATGGTACTCATATGTTTTTTCGTCTTTTCAGACACTATTTATAGTCTTCGATCTAGCAAAATTCTACTTCTTGAATGATTTTAAAAATATGTTTGAGAAAACGACAATAACAGGAATAAAATAAATTGCCAAAAACAGCGCGATTACAGCTATACTATTTAATTACAAACTATGTTACATCCTTAAGCAGTAAAACGATGTTGCTTTCGCTAAATCATACATTACATGATAAATGCCGATATTGACCAACAATAAACAGTGATACACAGATAACGAACTAACAAATAATATTAGTGCCGTGCAAAGTAGCAATGATGAAATAGACAAATAAATTAAACGAATGAGAAATATAAAATGACCTATCGACAATATTGTTTCAATGCTAATTGATAACTTTCAAGAAAACACAGATTTACACAAAAGACTCTCGCGCTTAATGGTAGCATTGAAACAATTAAAACAAAACTCTTGAGACATTTAAAACCAATCTGATCACGGAAATGGAATTAAATAGCATTCATTTTGTGGTGCATGTATTGCTGGACTAAAGATATGATGCCATTTCGCTCTTCACAGTAACAAATCCTAATTATCTTAAAGGTGTATAATTAAGTGTTAAGTAAACCCGAACGATTTCGGCTGGTAAAGAGACATGTAAATGAAATACTGCATCAAGTATATAAACAACTAGTACTAAGTGGCGGGCACCAAAATTATATGTCCAGCAAGCTATTAGGTCTCTGTAGTCATTCTAAGGAGGCAAAATTTACTTTTGTATTTGTTATTTGCGGGGGCAGGGTTTTGTTATATATTATTATTATTATTATTATTATTATTATTATTATTATTATTATTATTATTATTATTATTATTATTATTATTATTATTATTATTATTATTATTATTATTATTCAGGACAAAAACCATTTTGCTTTGGGACCAGATAAAATACTATTGCACCAGTTGTAACGGTGTAACTAGTAAAGTGAATATGTGTTATATAAATCCGAAAGAAGAACCCAATTATGTCATTCTTAATGAATGTACTTTAGTGACACATCAGTTACATTACACATAATTTATTAAAGTAAAACGTCATTTCTGTAGTCGCTTTCGGCAGGCTGAATAAGAAATACAGAAACAAGAAAAATAAACCTGACAGGCATCATTTATAATTCATTAGATGATGTTTTCTATATAACCGAATCCGTGTATGTGTGCAAATAAATGTAAGACCGCCAGAAGCTGCTCACTTGAACCACTGACCATTTGTCAATATGCAACATTTTTTGTAACACTGGATGTTGATACAGAACAGACAACAACAGCTACAAAAAATTTGAACAAGATGTTAAAAACAAATAAATTCCGTCATAACTGAAACTATAATGCAATTTAAATTATATAATTTTGTTAAGATTTCGTGACACTTCAACACAATACTATATGATTTGGGAATCCTGAATTTATTGATTCATGCCTATGAAAAACTTCAACCTTAGAAACAAGTAGGATAGTAAACTAATGCTGCGAAGTTCAATATACCAATGTTTGTATATGTAAAGTATATGTAATATTTTATATGTTACTGGATGTATTATTATTTTACATTCATACATACATACATTACTTACATACATACATACATACATACATACATACATACATACATACATACATACATACATACATACATACATACATACATACATACATACATACATACATACATACATACATACATACATACATACATACATACATACATACATACATACATACATACATACATACATACATACATACATACATACATACATACATACATACATACATGCATACATACAAACATTCATACATACTTTTTGATTTGTTAAATATTGTACAGCTATTGCATTTATTGGATCAAGTCTATATAATTAAAATAGATTTCGAATTTATAATTAAGTCAATTTTCACAGAATTTTAGGACAAAGAAGCATTCATAACAAAATGATAAGTATAGTCATTAGATTTACTTCTCGTAGTTCTTGTTATCCAGTCGTTCGATACATACACAATGTTTAATTCCACCAATACCCAACTCTGTTTAGCTATTTGTATTACGTTTGTGCTCATCGCTTCCACATACTAAATATATTAGACGTAATAGTTTATCAGACACCTCTCTCCATTTTATTCCAGCGTTTTCCAAAACGTTTACAAGCAAACAGCCTCTCTGTTGATGGTACTGATGG